>QLOY01005423.1:0-34072 GCA_003313965.1 Megacollybia marginata
AAGTGTGAAAGTGGATGCCCAGGTCAACTACTCAGGTATCAGATCTACCAGGCAGGTTGATCACTTTCTTGATAGATCCACTCATAAATATTCTCAGGAAATCTACCAATATATTAGATCCTAATTCTGGACTAGTGAAGCCATTAAAAGCCTGGATGGTCTGCCGGAAGTCTATAAAGTCGAAACACCCATTCAGATATGTAGAAGTGAATGCTATTGACCTAGGCACCCATTTTCACACTTTTTCATTTCTTAATGGATCTGCCGATAAATATTCTCAGTGAATCTACCAATATGGTAGACCTCAAATCTTGAATATTGAAGCCATCAAAGGCTTGGATGGTCTGCCAGAGGTCTATAAAGTTGGAATACCCATTCAAGTATGCAGAGTGAAAGCTAGGTTGACCTAGGCCTGAAACTGAGATATATCCAAAACCTATAGACTGATACTGTATTGAATACCTATTGACTGAGATTCATTATCTATTGACTGGGATTGACTGAGATTCACTATCTATTGACTAGCATTCAATATACACAAAGGTTATTATTGACTGGGGCCAAGTATGCAGAGTGAAAGATAGGTTGAGTATAAGGGTATACTGGCCTATAGCAGTTGAATATAAGCCTATGACAAGTGAATACATCCATATAAGGCTATATTTATGCCTCTTAAGGAGTTGTATGTGTCTATTTATATTTTTCACTGCCAGCTTTTCAATAAAATGCAGATTCTGCAAGAACAAGAGCATGTATAGCAAAATGAATACCACCATTGAAATTCTGCATCTGTCCATATAAAGAAGTCAAAAGTTCCCACAGTCATAACCTGCCTAATCTGGGCTAGGCATGTCCTATCTTTTATATTTGGCATTTTCTTTACTCTAGCTAAAAATAGCTTGCTGTAATCAGATCATGTGATCTACCTAATTCTTATACATACACTATTTATATCAGTTACCAGCTCTCAAATGCATATATTTGAGCCTGTTCTACTTATAGTATAAGATCATGTGACCTATGCATAAGCTTACTATATATGGTAATATATATATAGCATTGCAGGCCTATTATTGTCCCATATCTAGTATTATATAGGCTGGTAGTGCCTTTTCTTCTTATGGTATATGATCATGTGACCTATGCATAAGCATACTATATATAGTGCCTATCAGGTAATATATATATATATATAGCATTGCAGGCCTATTATTGTCCTATATGTAGTATTATATAGGCTTCTAGTGCCTTCTACTTATCATGTGACCTATGCATAAGCATACTATATCGGGTAATATATATATAGCATCGCAGGCCTATTATCGTCCTATATGTAGTACTGTATAGGGCTGGTAGTCTGTCCATAATCTATGCATAGGTTTTATATTATATAATTTAAATAAATCAATTCCTGCCGTGTTTGCCATATCGTGCTGTGGCTCTGCCATGATTCTGCCAGCTATGCATATATTAGCTGTTCAGAATCAATGCAAAACCTCTTTGGAAAGCTGTCAGTAATTTATGCATAGATGCTACAGCATCTGGTGCTTGCCCTTAAAAAAAGCCTTTTTGAGCTGGATGTAACCACTGGAGGAAAAGCCTTTCTCATGGTTACATCCACACCCTGCCAGAATGCTTATTCATCACTACTGGGAGGGGCTCCCCTTTAGGAAAATGGAGCGGGTAACCATAGTTAGATATACATGAATATTAATAGATAAATGTGGTGTGATATGGCAGCATGGCTTGATAGCAGCTGCATAAATACTAGTAAATAATGTGCTGCTAGGCTTGCTGGGTGTCAGGGTTGCTGCTAGGCTTGCTGCCAGCTGTACACCATGCTAAAGCGGGATATATATATATTACAATATGCTAATCTGAATAATGGTATATGATTTAAATCCGTCAATGGCTGGATTTGCTTTTCCAGATTGGATGTAGCAGCTTGTACAAAATCCCACTATTATATGAATTGTATTTGATACTCTTGTATATACATACACAGAATACCTAGACCAAATGAGAGGAGAGTAAGGTTGAATAGTGTCAAAATAATGGGAAATGGCATCAGAATAGCTACGGAATAGTGTCGGAATGGTGGGAGTGGTGTCGGAATAGCAATAGTTTCATGGGGAAACAGCGGTCTGATTGGGGATGGCTAGCGTCAGGGTTTGGTGGGGGTTCGTTGTTGGTTTGGAAGGTTTTCACAGGCATTTGGGCAGTCAAGAGTGGCCTGACAGAGTTGTCGATTGCATAGCATGATGTAAGCAGTAGTTTAGTGGTCAAAGAGAATGATGGCTTGCAAAACAGCAAGCGCAGTGCAGGAAACGTCAGTTTGGCAGATGTCGAATTGGTGATTCAGTGGGAGGTCGGTTAGGAAGATTGGGTGTCGGCCCATGTTTAGAATAGAACAGCGGCTCAAAAAGAAACTCACCAGATGATGTCATTGAAAAACAGTAACTTGAGATTTCGGGCTCAACTCACAGGTCTAGTCAGATCAGGTTATAGTAGTTCTAATACATATCACTTGCCTGGGCAGTAGAAGCTAGAATATAGCTGCATTCAGGTGTGAATGCAGAATTGCTGATTTTGCGCACGGACCATGTTCACTCGACAAAAACTCGCTGGGAGCATCATCAATCGAGCGGCTGAGCTACAAATTGGGAAAACAAATGTGGGTTACTTACTTCATTGATTGGTGGCGAGACTGTCAGGAGGGATGGGTGTGGGATGGAGATATGTCTATGTCTATGTTTTGGTGCATAGCTAAACATGTCGTCAATAGAGATTGTAAGTGTCGAGTTTGACTCACCTGGGGAAAATTACTCAAGCCATCTTATATTATTCTGCAGCTAATACAAGTCTTTCTTGAGGCTGGTGAGTTGATTTGAGGGTATGATAGAGAATCGAGAACAAGTCAAGCATGTAAGCACACCAGCGCTTATGCTCTTGGCACATCAGAACAGACCAAGCACAGTGGCTGTGCAGACCCATCTCTGCCTTCACACTGTTGAGCTGGTGCAGCCAATGCATTTCAGACTCGCATTCTAGGTAGGTGAGTACTCTAATACTATCAGCCCCCCATTTGAGCTTTCTGTTAGCTTTTCCCAGCTCCAAATATGACCAGGTAAGGTAACCGCCAATTTTCCAGCATGTTGTCACTGATGCTGCTGTTGACTTCCACCACATTGCTGGTGCAGCTATTCCAGACCAGGTAAGTGCTAAATATCATCTGCTATCCCTACCCAATTCAATAAGCCCTGCACAATGGCCACATCATCGCCTATGAACTCATAACCCCAACCTCTACACCCCGCATCTCCTCCCAAGTCAATGTCATTTATTTAGATAGCTAGGTGAGACCTTTGCCTCACTAACTATCCAATCACCCATTCCTTGCCTCAGCGCCAAACCAATGCCACATTTCCAATGCTGGATCCACTACTGCATGCGCTCTCAAATCCCCAGCAATTAAAGATCATTTGGATCGAAAGATGTACGAAAGGTACTTGGGACCGCTCGTAGTTGTCTCTAGATCTACTGGAGGATCTTACATACTAGCGGAGTTAGATGGGACAATCATGGATCGCAAAGTTGCGCAGTTCCATGTCATTCCTTACTACCCTAGAAGGAAGATTAAGTTGCCAGATAATATTCATGACTTTGTGGATGTATCTGAGAAAACTCTAGAAAGATTGTTAGACTCAAGTGAACCACCAGATGAGGATCAACACAACTATGCATTCGAAGGTGTAAAGCTAAAGTTAAATACCAACAAACAGAGTGCTACCTTGGATGAAGAAAATGGTGCCGACAAGAACAACGATGTTAACGAAAGTCTCGAAGATGAAGATCTAGATGAACGAGAGGATCGACCGAGAACAATGTGTCTGCGGTCTAGAGAAGTTAAACAAGACTAGAATGGAAAAGGTGGAGTCTAGATGGAAATAGTTTCCGCAGTTTGCAAAGACTCAGCTTCTTGAGCCAAATTAGGCAACTTGACAGTAGGAACATTGCCAGGCACCGGTTCGGCACAAGCCTTTCGAAAGTCTTGAAGAATAGTGGTGTGAAGAATCTTGAGAGCTGCGAAGTGATCGAGAAGATAGCCAATACGAGTTGCTGTTGTTGCGAGAGTAGACCAGGATTCTTGGATGCGAGTCTGATGACCCGCCTCGTCAAGAACACTATAGTCCTTGACTACATCTTCAGCCCACTGAAGACATTTGTTAAGGTTCTCATTAGTGAGTTCTGCTTGCGATGCTAGAAAAGAGAAGTAGGATCAGAAGTGATTCTAGAAAAAGAACCAAGGTATTATGTGCCTTCGATCGTGGCCGCACCTGAGGAAAAGGTGTTGGTGAACGTTCTTTTGGGCAGAACCGCACTATCAGCATTGGCCTTGTTGATAGTTGTGAGAGCCTGCAGGTATTGGCGAGAGCTAATCAGCATGCCTGGCACATCGTGATAATGCAAGTACAATACCTGGCCTCGTTGACTGTGTTCCTATCACAGTAGTGGTAACGATGGTTTAGTCGACCACAGGAAAAACATACTTTTTGGGTCGATGAGTTGGTCTTATCTTTATGGAAGCGCAAACCTGCATGGGCGTGAGGCTCGGTAGGAGTGGCCCTGTCCAAAGAGACTAGACTCGGAACTGAAGAATTCGAGGGAACCGAACCCTCAGTGCTCCTAGTTTTGGTAGCGTTGTCGTTGTCGACATCCATCGCATTGTTAGGAGGAGTGGCCTAGAATGAATAGGTCAGGTTGTAATCTGGAATGAAGTTTTCTAGGAAAGACTTACAATGATTTTGACCTCGTCTTCTTCTTCATTCTCGATGGTAGGTCTTGAGATCTATTTAAGGAAGTGATGAGTAAGAAGTTTCGACTAGAAAAGATTTGAGTCTTATGGGAATAAGGCTTGAGGAAGTGAAAGTAAAAAGCACGGTATTGCTTAGGGAAAGCTATCCCAGCAGCTGTGGAATAAGTTTCAATAGCACTGTTTACCTTCATCACGACCTCGATGATGGGATCGGAGATCCGAACCTTCATGGAGGCTTGTTTTGCGGTTTCCTAGAGTAAGGCGTTAGTACGAAAATCACCTCTAGAAAAGATAAAAACGTACCAAGAATGGATTCACCACTTTTTCGAAAGTAGACCACACCTGCAGCATTTTTCTCCAAGCCTTGTTTCAGAAGATACATAGGCAGTTGGATCGCAGTCATGTACGACACGACTTCCGGAGGGATGTTGACTTTGTTGGGTGTGGCTGGTGCCATAATTTTGGTTCGAGAGATGTTTTTGGTGTACAGATTAAGTACAAGAGTGTTTTTGCGATTGGAGATGGGTCTTACTGGCCTTCTCGAGCAGCATTTATACTTGAAAAGCACATGATCTGCTTAGAAGCTTCTTCTTGGCAATACTACCAACCGGGGATGGTTGTGATTAGTTAGTTTGGGGGAGAGGCTGAGCACGCGACAAGCAGACAAATCAGACATGAAAATTTTCGCGTTTCAAGTTTTTTATGCATTAGAAAGCACAGGGGAGTGTTCTAGAGTTGATAACTCTACACGGATCACCCTCGGATGTCTAGATGATGGATAAGATTGATCGATGTGCTGTGAAAAATCGCATGCAGTGCACAAGAGTTAAGTGAGGACCCACAAGGTGCTTACTGAAACCCCGTGATCACATTCAGAGATCGCACGCATGACCTTAAGGAGAAATAGAGAAAACAAGTCAGGCGACCGAATTGTCTCTTAAAAATGTCTCTAGTATAAGAAAATACTCCTCTAGTAAAGAGATGAGTTGAAGAATAATAACCTGAGATAGTCTAGTTGGATTACTCTGGTAGTGACACGCCATCTCTACTTTTTGGTAGATCGAAGGTTTGATCCCTCGGCAAACAAATAAGGAAACACCTTTTTGTAGTTGTTCAAGAATACTCGAAAAGTAAGCAACAAGTCTAGAGTTGAGTACCGATAATACTGAAAAGCATATTGGCGGACTCTTCTCTAACTAAGAAAATAAGCATGTTTTGACAAGATATCAAGTTGGGATCTAGCCTAGTGGTAGCCCGCTGAATAGCATAAACATGACACCGAGTTTTTGGTGTTAACTAAGTCATAAGTTCAACTCGCGACTATAATTTAAATTTTAGTTGCAAATCCAAGATAGTTTCGAGACAAAGAGATTTGAATTCAAGAGATATTCAGAGTCGTAATAGGCTAATGGTTAAGGTGTCGCAAAGTCCTTGTCGACTTTGGAACGATTGAATTGGAATGCAGTAGAACTTTTTGGACTTAGTCTACGCAAGTTGTTGGACAAAGTTCATGAAGTTCACACCCAAATTCAAAAGAACAAGAAATACAGTTGTTTTTATTTACAACTGACTATGGATACATGATGATATTAAACTAGTTCTATTCTAGAAGCTAGTTTAATGGATGCAAGAGATAAGGCAGTTTATTAGTCTATGCCTAGGACTCGACGATGATTCAATGAAATAAAAATTGAAATATAAGATTTGGGGAAGTTAAGAAACTTTCCCGTGCTGTGTTAACGAAGACCCCGCCCCAAGTCACTTTCGACCCCCTCGACCACGATGGTTACCAGGTTTCCTACCCTTAGGGATCTGGGCTGGTTTGGTGATGACCTCAGGAGGAGTTGAGGGACCAGCGACAGGTTGCGGAGAGGGAGAGCGTTCAAGATGAGGCTCCGGTGAGGAAGGAGTGGGTAGATTTAAAGGAAAGGGCTTTGGAAAAAGGTCAAGTTCATGGAGGTATTGAATGCCTCGAAAAGTTTGATGAATTCGGAGTTGTTGCCGAAGTGGAATTGAAGCCCCTGGCTTCTGGTGACTTGGTACAATTTCGACATTTTTTCGAAAAGTCGACTTCCACTGAACTGGAGGAACTCGAGGGAATGGTTGGCAGATTTTATGAGGGAGTGAGTCTGCGAGAGTTGATGATGAAAGGCCAGTACATCTTCATGGATTTCTGTGAAGGAAGTTAGCCTAGTTTAACTAAGAAATAAAAGAAAGTGCTTACTGTTAGTCAAGAGACCTCCAGTAGCCTCAATCTGCTCGAGACTGTTGAGAAGGTGGCCAAAGTTCATGCTCTTGGAGCATGGTTTGTGACCAGTCAGACATCAGGAAAAACCCTTTTTGACCTGGCAAACCTGGCAAACTTGAGTAAACCTGAGTCAACCTAAGTCAACCTGAGCTGATCTGGGACTAACCTAGACATGACCTGGGCTGACCTGGGTTGACTTGGGCTAACCTAGACATGACTTAGGTTGACCTGGCTGACCTGAAAATTGAGACTTAAACCTGGGACTGACCAAGGTTGACATAGGTTGATCCAGGTCAACCTTGAGGCATCCAGGTTAAAAAGGGTTTTTCCTGATGGACAGCCTTCGCAGAGCAAACCAAATCCGTTGTCATTACAGACATTGTGCCCCATTTCAGAACAACTACCACAGAGGAACCCAGTGAAGTCTTGAAGGTGTTGATGAGACTTGCAAATGAGTCTAGAGTTAGCCTTGATGAGGGGGCTGTAGTTGTCAAGTTGGTGAAGATGGGAAGCGAAGTCAACATTGAGTGAGAAAGGGAGTTCTCACTTCATCATAAAGCGGTCATTGGTGCGCTTGATGAAATGACCACCATGGACTTGTGGTGGGAGGTTCAATGTTTGTGAAGGAAAGTGGTCTGGAAGGATGGTTTCGGTTTCAAGAGAACCAACAACCGACTCTTTAGCAAAAGGGGACTCATCTTCAACCTCATCGCTCGTGTTCACCTCAGGGGAGGTTTCCATGTGAGATCTTTTCCTTTCCTGCTTTTCCTTCAAATCAGGGTCATACTCGGAGGCACTGTCTTCGGCTTTGCGTTTCTGAGCCGCACGACTTTGAGAATGAGTAGTCTTGGCTGTGGAAACATTATGAGTGGCAGAACGAATAGGTTTTGATTTGGGTGCTGAAGGAGATCCATCACGGAGTCTAGAGACATTTGACGCGACCATTGGCTGAGCATGAGGGTAGGGACATTCCTCAGACAGGGAATGAGGTTGTTGTGGTGGAAGATTTGTTCTAGACGACGCGACTGCAGCTTTTGAAGGCGGAATAACATGAGAACCTTGAGAGCCGTAAACCTTGAGACCTTTGGAAGGCGATGGTTCTTTTGAAGACAACATCGCAGTGATTGGAGGGATCATAGAATTCTTGGACAGACATTTTGGGAGAGGATTTCTCTCAGTGTCGACGGGAGTTTCAACAGGAGCGACTTGTTTGAACAGCGGTCACGCTGTCAAGGACTTGTTGAAATAAGGAGTCTCCTAGATTGAAAGCAAAGAGAGTTAGTACAGGAAAGGGTGCTATTAAAGCCAACTTACCTCAGGGATTAACGATGGAACCGACAGTAACTCCACCGTGGTATTGAGCTCGAATTCGTCAGATTCAACAGTGGGTTCTTCAGAAGTAGCAGGAACCTGCTGGAAAGAAACATAAGTGTTAGATTTTGGACACTTGAGTAATAGCAAACTTACAGATACTTGCTCTGAACTTGGAGCAAGGGCCTTTGAAGCTTCGTACAAAGGAGACGAAGGTGAAATTGGGAATGCGACAGCATCAGCAGGAGGAACTGCTGGAGTCTCAGAATGAGGAACCGTTGATTTGCGAATGGGGATTTTAGAGGAACTGGTTCGACTGCGAGCAAAGAATGAAGTGAGAGGAGAGCCTTGAGGCTTCGAAGGAGAATCAACGACATTGTTGTTGGTAGACATGATAAACGAAAGGAAAGAATGGGAGGTTTCCCATTTCAACTTACCACCCAGAAATTTGGGATGGTTTCAAAATTTGACGCCCAGGGGTTGCTTCTTGCGACTCATGTTTAATTAGAAGACGGCATCTAACGGCATTGAAGTCCCGATCAGGAGGACTTAAAATAGACCTCGGCCATCGCCGAATGAGATCAATTTTGGTTAAACATGTCCGAAAGTAGAAATTTGAAAGGTTTAGCACTCGGACTTGGTGTGAAAAGGCAGGAAAAGGTCGAGAGACTTTGTGGGTCCATGTGTTGGCTGGACGGAATCAATACTTGTGAATCTAAGTCTAGATCACAGTTCGAAACAGTACAATACGACTAGAATGACTGAGGACAGTCAATGTTATTAGTTTGGGGGAGATGATATGCCGGTTTTGCGGCTAAGCTTATAAACTGGCAATGTTATCAACATAAGTTGGGCTATAAGGTCGAGATGTGCCTATTAACTCATCTATAGTCTGGTGTTACATCTAGGCTTGGTGACTGAGTATGCATCTAGGCTTTGAAACTCATTTGCAGCTGTCTTTGTTTGAGACTAGGCTGTATATTGAGTTGGGTCTTTCTTAAACATGGCTAGTATAGTTAATTGGTGTCATTGATGATCCTAGACAAGTTGAACTCTCAGGAATTCATGTCTAGTACTAAGAACTGTACTACAGCTATGATTTGCGACAATCACGTGATCGAGTCTAGGGAAAGGAGGAAAGAAAGTCGAAAGGCATCCTCTAGACTACCGGAAGCACCTGATCCAGCATCGCATTTGTCAGTGTTGGTGTACCGCATGGTCCACTGAGTCATCTAGAGTTGGGAGAGTGCTTAGAAAACAGGACTAGGAAAGTCACGGTATCGGATAGGCTGATTGCAAGGCACCTGAGGCTTAGTAAAAGTGTTTCAAAGCAGTGTCTGGAATGCAGATCCATGTGGTCGCAGTACTAGAACCGCTATGCCCAGGTACAGCCATACTTCAAAAATAGGGGTAGGTGGCGCAGCATATGGCGACCACCCTCAGAGATCCCTTTCTCGTTTTCTTTCTGATTCATCTATTATTTATCGGACCATATACACGCATGGCCAGGTACATACAATCTATATTTATATCTCTAAAACTGTATATAAGGACGTCTAGGACTCGTAGTACCACTAGATAACCGCCCCTTGCCTACTATTTGTATTTGGCTTGGTGTTAAACGATTGGGTTTTGTTTGGTTCATCTCTAGTGTGAGATTGACGTGTTTGTGATTTGCGATTTGGATTTTGTGTTGTGATTTTGGAGTTTTGAGTTTGGATTTTGAGTTAAAAGTTGGTTTTGCATCTGTTGATGCATTGTTTTGTGTCGGATATCATAGTCCACTGTTTCTAGGAGTTAGACAACTGCTCTAGAAGTTTGAAAACTCTTACTAGTCTGAAATAGACAAAGTTCTGAAGCATTTCTCTGCTTGAGACACTTCTCTAGAATAACAAAGAGCTTAAAACTCACAACCCCCAGGACATTAAAAGACAACTAGTGTGTGTTGTTTGTGGTGTGTTTTGTGGTTTGTAGGCTTCCCTTTGATGCCTTTAGATCGCAGATCTCTCCTTAGACTTCGCATCGACAGTTCCGCTCGTGTGCACCGCCACCCCGAGCGTCCCTATCAATGATGAAGATTATCCTCCTCCAAGTAGTGATGAGCTAAAAATATCCCAGTGCACACCGGCATCGAAGCCAATGTGATGACACGGTCTCGAACAGGAGTATTACCACAATAGACATTGGACCCTAAACGACAGCACCAACGTTGGGATCATGAGCAACTTTTAAACTTGCGTGATTCGCAAGTGGAAGGGGGAACATCACAAAAGAAAAAACTGAAGTCAAAAGCAGACAAACCAGTTGCGGAAACTGTTGTAGAACCAATACCAGAAGAACCGATGGTTGAGTCAGACTCAAAAGGGTTGAAGACTACTCTGAAAGACAGTAGTGGTTAATCAGATTCGGGATTGATCCACCCATGTAGATTTGTTGGAGATAGTCTGACATGGATATAACCAGGATCCTATGTTCCGAAGGATCAAAGAGACTCTGAGTCAGTTTAAAAACTTTGAAGTAAGAGACAAACTCATTTATTTGAAGAGTAATGGGTACCAACTACTCTGTATCCCAGCTGATGCAATAGTGAATGGGTGCACATTGCGAGAAGTCTTCATTTCAGAAGCTCATTCACTCTTGGCCCATTTAGGCTCGGTTAAGACTTTATCTTATTTTCGTGACCACGTCTGGTGGAAAACAATAAGTGAGGATGTACAGAAATATTGTGAGACTTGTGCCACATGCAAACGTAGCAAACCGAATAATCAGAAGCCTTACAGCCTGTTGAACCCTTTAGAGGTACCAGTGGATGCATGGGAAGCGATCGGAATTGACTTTGTCGGTCTGTTGCCTGAAAGTTCTGACAGAGATACTTATAATGCTATTACAACAATAATCAATTTGTTGACAGGGATGGTGCATCTAGTACCATCCTGAATCAATTACAAGGCAGGACAAGTGCCGAATTGATATTTTTGGAAGTCTATCAATTGCATGGTCTGCCTAAGCAGATAATATCAGATAGGGATGTATTATTCACCTCTAAATTTTGGCAACAGTTGAATCGACTCATTGGAGTGAAAACGCACCTTTCAAGTGCTTACCATCCTGAAAGCAACAGAGCAACAGAACAGGCAAATCAGACCATTACACAAATGATCTGAAGTTGTGTAAGTGAAGATCAAAAAGATTGGGTACAGAGCCATCAAATTTGCCATTAACATCTCATGTTCTGAAGCTACTGGCTTTGCTCCCTTCTTCTTGAATACAGGAAGAATGCCTTGTACATTGGTATGGAATTCTTCTGAAAAGAATCAGTATCTGGGTGTAACGGAGTTTGCAGAACAGATAAAACACTCCTTAATGTCCACACATGACAGCATCATTAGTGCCCGAGTTAAACAAACTCGGAATGCCAATAGGAAACGACAATTGGCTAAATTTGAAGAAGGAGATTTAGTTTATATCTCTACTGAGAATATGTCCCTTAAAAAGGGGAGAGCATGCAAGTTAACTCCTAAGTTTATTAGACCGTATAAAATTCTGAAAGATCATCAGAATAACTCATTTTTGATTGAACTGCCTGCCGACTTAAAAAAAAAGAGGCTTACATCCAACTTTCCACACTAGCTTGTTGCACATTCACATCCCTAACAATGATTGACTTTTTCCAGGTTGAACAGCCGTGCAGATTGGGATAAACGACGTTTTCGATATGGAATGGAAAGTGGACCAGATCGTTTAGCATTCTGGTAGAGGAGTCTATGCCAATTTTGAGGTCCAGTGGCCAACAGGGGATCATACCTGGATCGATTATGAGACTGCCAGGAAGTTAGTTGTGTTAGACGACTATTTTGAGTCTCTCAGAATCCGTGATATTTCTGAGCTGCAAAATACTGACCCAGCGTCAAGGGATCAATTGAAATTAAGTACAGCTTACACATATTGGGGATCGGATCCACTATCGGTACCGTCTTCAAAAAGGAAACGGATCCAAAAAAGGACCCACATTAAATCACGTAAAGCGTGATTGGACCCAGAGACTGAACGGTGCATGGGCGATCTCATCCGCAACATTGTTCTAGAAGCGGAGCAACTTAAGGAGGCGGAACAAGTATTACGCCAGCTGAAGGCCCTGCCTTTTTATAAATACTCAAGATCAGCCAAACCTCGCCCTACTCCCATTCCATCATCTCATTGTCAACACTGTACTTTGCATCGATGCATCAACTGTCTACCACTACATTTTCGACCTACCTTAAAGTTCAACATGTCATCTGAAGCATTACCTTTGTGGGAACTCGACAATATTCTCATCAACAAAGAACACACTCTTTTCACAGTCCGAGTCTCAGAAAAAGGCAAATCTGTGCTCACCAGCTTCACTCATAGCCAGATAGATCACATTCTCACATGGTCAAAGACTATTTTCAAAGATCCCAACTTCGATAAAATCAATACTCAAGGACGTCCTGTGGGACTCAAGTATTTCCTCACTGCCATCAGTACGCATCCTCTTTCTGCTCGCTTGCCTCAGATCAAGAAAGGCTCTGTCATCATTGAAGCCAAAACCGTTACAGTACCCACTGTCGACGACATCATGGGTTTCGAAGCCACCAGTAACAAGGCAGCTGCACGAGGCATCAAGAGAACTCGTGAAGACAATGTTTCAACCCAGGCCATGTTCAAGGAACTCGCAGAAACAAAAGAGATGTCGTATAGTTTGATGGTTGAAAAGTTAAAAAGAGAACAGATGTTGAAGGCCAGGAATGCAATTCGACGGGAGCGCAAGACTCACAAAAGGAAAGTTCATGATACTTGGGCTGCGGATGGGAAGAGATCTCGTTTCAAGAAGGGGGACATTGATGAGATGGATTGTGAAGAAGACATCACAGAGACTTCCAAGGCTGCTGGTCCTTCCAATTCGAAGTAAGGAACCAGCGGAAGGGGGTATGTAGCATTACTGCCTACACCTGGCTCATCGGACTTATCGGATACCTTTTTCGGCAACTCTTGCCTTACTTGAACCATGCTCGTTTCACCTTTTGTTTCAACTCCTTTCTCTTCAATCCCTAAATGCTAACTTGAGACACTTAATCGTGATCCATTCCCTTACTTAGTTTTATCATTGACCTAGCCATCTTGGCATGGTACCTCACTCCTTTTTGATTTGTCTATAAATACTCGACATCGTGTAATGTTTCGGTAGCTTGGAATTGAGCACTTACACCTGTCTACCTTTGCTTGATAACACTCTTGTATCATCGACTCTTGTTCACATTTGCTGATGCTACACATATACTCTGCACCTCTCACAGATTGCCACTCATGGCCATTACTGGGCCTGCTTATGGAAGGTGGTAAGTGCATTTCCAATTGGTCTCCCATCTCTAATTATTGAATAAGCAGCAGAATCAGCTATGGTGTGTGGTTGCCTTGTACTGCAATCATGCATTCAATTTACAGCTGCATTTTACAGTCTTCCATCAGATGTAAATGTGGATGTAGGGCAATGAGTTCTGAAGAAAATGCTGCTGCTAGGAAGGCTGCTACTGCTAAATACTGGGCCAGGTATTGTCTCAAATTAGAGGATTCAGTAGGGTAGACCATCTTCATTCAATTCACCACAACCTCACCACTCTCCTACACCACTCCTCCCTGCACTGGAGCCACAAACTGCATCTGCTGAATCCCCAGGAGCTCACTGCTTACCTTCTCTGCCTACATTGCAGCCATAAACAGCAGAGATCTCCTCAGTCTCCTCAAAGTCCTGCCTGGTGTCAGGCCTCATCTCATAGACGAGTCAGCTGCCCATCTGTCAAGAAATGAAGGTGAAGACAATACAGAAGCAAGAAAGTTGGTGTGGGTGGTTACTAACAATGGATGCCCAGTAAATGAAGGTGAAGACAATACAGAAGCAAGAAAGTTGGCGTGGGCGGTTACTAACAATGGATGCCCAGTTATACCTTCTCGTTCACATCCAAGGATTTGATTCAAGTTAGAGGTGAATAGAGCGAAGCAAGAGGCGTTGGCAGATGACATTGAGGCCTTGGACCTAAAGCTTGATGAAGGTCTCAAGAAGATCGCTGAAGACCACTCTAAAACCCTATCCTCAGTCTGAAATCTCTTCTTCTATAACCACCACAACAAGTATTGCACCAAGCCATCTCTAGGGAATGCCTTAGTTTCTTACACTGAGCAGCTGAACAAAGGTGGGTTTCAGTACTGATGCTTATATTCTGCTCATACTCTGCACAGGCAAGGATGAAGGCTACAAGGCCTGACTTTCTGAGATTCGAGAAGCAGTTCATGATGATCCTTGAAGGCAGAGGAAAAAGAACTTTGTGAGTGACTGATGTAGAAATGAGATCTCAAATCAACCATCATTCACTGCTGCTAGTCTGGATATCAGAAAGACTGTGAGTGAAATTTGTGAACTGGTATGTGTTCAACTTCTTGTCAGCTGCACTAACAATTTCCCTAGATGCTCTGTCTTCACCATCCTTGAGTTGTCTTTGTATGTCTAAGTATTGAGGACACATTTCCAGTTGAATATGTTGATGAGGATATGCTTGAGCAGTTCCTCAGCTTCATGTTTCCTGCAGTGAATCCTATGTCTTTTGTTCAGGCATTTGATGTTTGGAGCTCATCTCAGTCCAGTGGTAAGTTCATAGTACACTCTCTGATGCTTAAACTCAATCTTATCACCCTTTGCTGACCGCAATACCAGAGA
The DNA here is from genome assembly GCA_003313965.1 of Megacollybia marginata. Taxonomy (NCBI): domain Eukaryota; kingdom Fungi; phylum Basidiomycota; class Agaricomycetes; order Agaricales; family Porotheleaceae; genus Megacollybia; species Megacollybia marginata. The sequence continues at coordinate 15,109 of QLOY01005423.1, forward strand.
GAAGCTCCATGAGGACTGTGTTGGGATGATTGCAAGAGGCCTTGGTCTGTCCACTTTCTATGAACACTAAACTGCATTTCTAACAATCTACACTCAAAACCCAAAGCTCAAGATGAACTACAAGCAATACAAATACAAGATTGCACTTGCACACAATATTGAGCTATGAGGCTGGCCAGCTGACCTTAAGTTCCAAAGCCCTTCAAAGATTATAAATATCCCTGACCTCATCAAGATATGTAATTCCCTTCTTGCAAAAACCTGTCGATGGGTGAAGTTAAGCCATCATGAAGCCATGGAATTCGCAGAGAAGGTGAAGCAGCTAGAGGCAGACAGGGTCATAACCAAGAAGATTTGAAAGGATCGATCTGATGCTGGAATGAAGCACAAATAGTGGACTGGAAAAGGCAAGGATGAAGGAGAAGATGGTGAAGATGAGGTTCAGACTGGAGAAGGTGGCAGTCAGGATGGCAATAGTGGGCAGGAGCCTCAAGGCCATCTTCACAAGCATTGCAAGACAGTGTCCATGAATCAGAAGGATACTATACACAAGAATGTATGGGGCCATGGTGGAAAGAAGGTGAAGAGTTTTCCTAGCCACGAGTTTGTTGAAGACAGCAGTGATGAGTGAAGGACGTATTACATGTGCTATTTCTATAGTAAAAATCTATGCTCTATTGCTTGTGCCTACTCTACAACAATAGCTATACACTGGGGCAGAAACATGAATTTATGCAAGTTATTAGGGTGAATTATAGAAGAATTATCCACATCGTTTAAATTAGCTGTGTCAGACATGATGGACAGCTGGCTCATCAGAACTGATAAGATGGCTTAGTCAGGCTTATCAGGTGAGAAGTGTGGGTACAACTCACAAGGACCACCTTCCAAAAGGCATAGATGAGAAGGTGATAGGGTATGAGCCAAATCTGCCTAATTTATCTAATGCACTGACACTTTGGCAGCACTGGCCTCTACCCCTACATCTAGTAAAGTTAGATATATTCATGGTTGTGGCAGTAAGTATCATCTCCCATGTCAAGCATCCGTGACTCAAACTATTTAAGAGTCCTAACCCTTCCCTCATTTACTTATGTTGCATCTGAATGTCCATTCCAAACATCCATAAATTCACATCATCCAATTATCACCAAACTTCTGTCTGCTACTCTTGACTCTCTTGCACCTCAACTTGCCCTGTTCTCAAATCTGCCACTCAGCACAATGTTTTCCATAGAAAGTGTTTGGGCCACACCATGTGCTCCTCTCTCCATGTTCTCCAGCCTTGCATTTGGCAGTTATCACCTGAAAAATCCGGCTATATATACAACCTACACTTTGATTTTCAGTCTACTTCCAAAGATGATGAGCAGTGCCAGACCTTGTCCCCATCATTTTCAGATTTCTGCTTCCATCCCAATATGTCGTGTGCTCGCTTGTCTCAATGCTGTGGGAGGTGTGCTCATGACCATATGTCTTTGGACACATAACCACTGTGCACCACCTCTCTTTTTGTTAATGCATAACATTGTTTAGCAGTGAGCATGCATTGGTCAATATGTCTGATGATATGCATGATATGCATCCAGGACTGAAATCTTTCAATTTATAAAGTACTAGCCTCTAAATAAACATGAGAAAGACTACAACCACCAGCGGAGGAGTGGGATAGGTGGAATAGCTATATAAGGCAACACCTAGGCCTCTAACTGCATAAAACCCTTTGGTTGAGATGAATGAGTTGGCTCTTAATAGAGCTATCTTATTGTATCCAACTCTGATAAAATGCGCAGCCCTGCTAAGGTATGCTAGCTGGCATTGCCCCTGCAGAGCTTTATGAAGCAGGAAATCAAACATATACTTGAACCAGTTGTAAGCTCAAAGAGAACACGGAATATCACCCGTGGAGCTGTTGCCAAGCTGAGCAGAGTAAACAAGGCCAGCGAAGTGTTATAAATGTTGCCTCTACAGTTTGGGACCATCAGCAGAGAAATAGAGACATGTTTATATCACTGTGATGATAGAGAGTAGGGCTATCAGCTGGGATAGTGCTCCTAGGGCAGGAATTGACCCAGTGGACATCAAGGAGATGGAGGGAGTCATATTCTCAGCTATTTACACAGCATGAGTAAGACTATGCATCAGCTGACCATTGCTGAGCAACCAGCAGACAAAAATAGACACAGCAGAGCGATATAAAAAGGCAGTAGTTTAGAGTAGTTCAGTAGAATAGTGAAGACCCCCAGTAGAGAATAGATTGTGCTTTAACAGACTATTGAGCTCTAAGTACCTGCAAGGGAACACAGCTAAGAAAAGTCACCAGCGGAGACCTAGTACCTTCAGCAGAACAGTTTCTACCAACCTCCTACCTCTCTAGACGTCTCTAGGACTTAGTACCTAAAAGGGAAAGTCCCTGTTCTTGGTCATTAGTACCTGAAGGGAACTTGACTCATCTATTCCACCTTGTCACACATTAGTGACCCCATTTAGCTTAGTAGAGACCATTAGACTGGTTTGGGTCAAGTCTCACACCTTTATACAAGCCTTGTGTACCTCTGAGTCAGAGCAGACATTGCTTAGTCAAGGTTGAGTGCCCGCAGACATAGTACTTCTTCTTAGAGCGAACCATCTTGCCAGGTTTAGTTAACAGGAGTCTCCAAACTCTAAAGGAATACCTTAAAAGAGGTGTTTGGGTGTTGGATTTAGTGCTTGCCTTATGTGTATATATGTGTGTTAGTGTGTGTTGGTGTCAGCATCAGCCCATTTTGAGCACTTCCATTTCCAGTGCCTCACACCGTGAGGTTCCTTTTTCATCTGGAGCCAACTGCGAGAGATTCTAGCTTATCTAGATCTCAAAATTTTCATTCCCTAGAGAAGTCAGATTCCCACTGGGTGTTTTACTTCCAAACTCGTTCTATTCACTTGAAGAGCTATTCCCTTAAGTGAACATGATTCAGCGGACGCTCCAATTGGGTTTATTTCCATCAGGAGATCTGCCCCATCACAATTTGTGTCACTGCAGACACAGTTATACCAAAAGCAGTTACTCTTCTGCAAATCACTTGCATTGACTCCTTCCCCTAGTGTGGAAATTTTCTCAGTTGCCTTCAGTGCAGCTATAATACTTGCCAATTGGGTGTCTTATCACTGTTTCATATTGTCAGTGGGTGTTTTTGAACAGCTCCACAGAAACTCAAAATTGGCTTGGATACCTTATTTGGCATCTGGGCATCACAGAAGTTGTTTCGTCCTAAATCTACAACCTTACCTGAGGTTCCTACCTTTGATTTCAACTTCCTAGGAGCTAATTGAGCCTTTAGTTCAATTTTTTTTTCATTGCCTTACTTGATTGTTTTTTTTTCTTCTCAATTGGAGATTCTATTGCTTTTCCCATTTATATGCTTATTCCCTCTTAATCATGGCTAAGGTTATGCCTAGCCCCCAACTCAAAAATGCGCCCAGATTTGATGGTAATCACAGCACAGAGTTACATCAGTTTTGGGATCAAATCACAGCTCTGATGAATGAATGTGGCATTGTCGATGCTAATACCATGATGCAGACTGCTGTACTATATTTGGACAGCTCCACGGAGCGTCGCTGGAGGAGTTTAAACTCCTTCCTGCAAGGTGACTTCCATGCTTTCAAGCAGGAAGTGTTTGATATGTATCCTGAAACAAAAGAATTGACCTGAGACAGTTTAACAGACCTTAAAAGGGTGTCTGAAATGTTCCATGGTGTAGAGATTGATGACCGCACCAGAGTCTTGCTGTTCTTATGTAATTTTAGTGCGGAAATGAGGCCGTTGACCAGTATGGACCCTTCACTGATCACCCATAAAGTTTTGGTAGACTTATTGTTGGATACATTGGGACACAAGTCTGCTAGCATGCTAAGAGAACATTTGGCACTACAAGAGAAGCCTGCATTGGCACCAGAACCGGGTTCTGAGGATCCGCATGACATCTTTGATGCCATCAAAACGCTTAAAGCGCTTGTGGAACACTTGTAGAGTGTGATAGCCAGCAGAGATGTACTTATGGAGTCAGAAATAGAGTCAGACACTAAAAGCGACACATTATGGCTGAAGGTGATGCTTAGCATACTTGGAGACAGCAAATGAGAGCTGATATGTGGAATATGATGAGAGATATCACATCTATAGTGTATCTAAGGCCAGCAGAGTCAGTAGAGGTACTTCCTAAGGTAACTCCAAGACCACCAGAGCCAGCGGACATCTTACCCTGGGTAGATTTGAGTCTTGCAGACACTTCAAGTTATAAAAAGCGAAGTACTGGTTATTCCATGTTTCCTAAAAGAGTCAGTTGCTACTTTTGTTGGCAGAAAGGGCATATTATGGCTCATTGTAACAAAGTGAAACAATATCTAGTTGAGGGGTTAATTGTGAATGATCCCAGCAGACATGGTTATGTATTAGCCAATCAAGAGAAATTGTCTAAAGGACTTAAGGCAGCTGTTCCCCCATCAGCTAGAGTTCAGGAATGGTGGGAGGAGCACCAGATTGCTATGCAAGAGGCCCAGTGGGTAGTAAAAATGCGATTATCACAGAAAGATGACTTTACTGGGACAAACTCTCCCATAGAGTTCCCTAGTGAAAATGCAAGTGATAGCCTGAGTCAGAAGGTGCCTATTAGCCCAGAAAGGCAATGGACTCAAGAGGAGTTGCAGCAGATAGTCTCAGTAGAGTTAATCCAAGTAGATAAAGTGAAGGGAATGGACAGATCAAGTCCAGTAGCTCAAAAAGGGACCTATTACATGAGATTCATCAGGAAATAGCTCAGACTCAAAGGAAAGTTAAGAAACTCAAACAGGAACCTCTCTTTCAGGGGTCTAAAATCGGAAATTTGACAGATTTATTGAGTTTATTGAATATGGCCTTACAGGCAGCACAGAGTATTGCATCTGGAACAAGAAAGCATACCTCTGAGATGAGAAAGAGAGTCAAAAGCGAACTAACAAATAGAGTAGTTCCAAGTGGCCCAGAGCACCAGCTAGGCTTGATAACCAAAAGGATATGCTCTCTAGGCACCCAGAATGGTGATGAAAAGATGAACAAAAATCCCATGAAGCGCCAGCTAGGTTAACAAATAAGCAGAGATATAGAGAAAAAGTCAAAAAGCAAACTGAGACATCATCACTAGAACCTGTGAAGCGACCAGAGAGTGTTGATCAATCAGATATAGAGATAGAGAATTCTGATCAGGATAATTCAAGTCCTGAAAGCGAACTTGGCACTGATTGGGTTGAGCCAGAGCGAAATGAACACAGGGAAACACTCCTTGAACCAGAAGGAGAAAGATCTGCTGTGATCCAAGATGATTCTGATGTGATTAATGTCACAGTGGAGCTGGTTCTAGGGACTATCAGTTAATTAGGGATACCCATATAGTGGATCAAAAAGCGAACTCACTGAGTCCAGAAGAGTTTATTCAAGGGATAGTAGAGCATGAACTAGCTCTAAAGCGAAGTTATAAGCCTCCTAGAGATGTTTTACAACTCAATTCCCCAGCAGAGATTGAGGGAAGCAAACACTTGCCTATACCAGAGTGGTACATTGTAAAAAAGAGAGATAGGCGAGCCTCAGAAGGTTCTCTATGTGTATCAGACTCATTTGAAGAGCTCCTAGCAAGTAGTAACCATTTAAAGGGACAATATCCAATGGCAGAGTTACTTATGAGAGATTTGGACTGCACCAGGTTGATTTTCCCTGTTGTTAATCAGATCTGCGAAGTAGAGAGTGTTTTGGACCCTAAATGTCCAGTGATAGCCATGGACTTGACTGAGTTATAAACCCCGCCTGTGAAACTTTGGTGATGTACACTGGTGTACACCAACGTACACTGGCATACATGGCATTACACTAACTGTCACCATAGTACAGTGTAGGTCACAGTACTAAATGATATCATTAGGTGAGCCTATTCAAATCCACTGCACTCTGTCGACTTCTGTCACACTTCGCTGAAGTTTGGCATACACAGACAATCCGAGTCCGATGGATCGATTACTCTGCTGTACTTCACTGACTTCAATTGACCTGGGTCCAGCATCCATCACTGCAGTCTGATGGCCTTTATCATATTGCACTGTACCTCAATCATTTGGAATTGAAATTTTTTTGTGTTTGTTTCTGGTTGTTTTGTCACACTACACAATCCTTTCTTCCCTCCCCAACAACCAGTCATGTCAACACCGCCATTTTCTGGGGCAATCAGCAAGTTAAAGAAGGATACTTTAATCAACATTGCAAATGCTCTAGGCCTCAATTCTTCTGGCACTATAAAGGAGCTCCAACCAAGGATCAAGCAATATCTTGAGGCAAACCAGAAGAATTTGAGCACAGATTCTCATTTTCAGGGGTGACTGGCAACAGCCCATAGAAGCACAAAGGGCACCAGAAAAACCAGTGTGTCAGGCATCCACTAGAACCACATCTTACATAATATAACCTGCTGCCTTTGGGGACTCCATCATGAACCTAGGATGATAACTGAAGAGATCTTGCACTTAGAGGACACTCTGAGTGATAGAAGTGGGAGAAAAGACTAATATCAAGACTAAGGGAATACATCAATAGTACCCCTACTTATATACACAGCTATAGATAAGCATCCTGACTAATAGATATGGACGGAGCATAAGAGAAGATAATAGAAATGGCTGGAACATAAAAAGAAGCTAGAACTAGAAAGGTAAGCCTTAAAGATAAGAGAACCAAGACAATGGATAGGTACTACTAATGGAAATAGTGAGAGATATAGATATGAAATGATGAGAAAGACTGACTAAATGGAGACAATGTAGAAATAAAAGATAGGAGATAGGAATAAGCTGAGATATAGTGGAAATAAGATGGAAAATGAATACAAATGAAAAGGAAATGAAAAGGAAATGAAAAAGAAACTAAGAGATAAATTCTGTTCATAACATTACCCCCTCATCAGGCTTCATCGTCCCAATGAAGTATGGAAGGTATGTATTGCCAAGTTTATTGAGTAAATCTTTGTTGTTCTGCGTCCCATCAATCTGGCTTTACTGTTGAAAACAGCAGGTAGATGTTTGGTGGAGGGTATGGATAAAACTGTGGTACTGAAGTAGGTGATGTAGCGGATAGAGACAAATGTGGTTGCAGGAATGCTGGTCCAGGTGTAGATACAGGTAAACCAGTGTTTGAGGCTGGGCCTATTGAAGAAGAAGAAGCTGCAGTTGGTACTGCATTGCTAGGCTGTGTATGAGAGTGGGCTGTATGTGCTTGCCCTGTGAGGGTTATATGAGGATAATGTCGTCGTAACCATGCTCTGTTCCAATTTGTGTGACACAGCATAATTCGTTGGCCATATTTGTAGCGCTGTAGCGCATTCTGATAGCTTTGTTGGCCTTTTTGGATGAGACACTGGATGTCTTTAGCAGCAAATGTGCTAATTGTTTTGCTATTGTACCGCTTGGTCCCTGTATTGAACACAGTACCATCAGCAAGAAGGATGTCTTGGTCTATCCGTCGAATAGATGGTGCATTGCTTGAGTGTTGCATGAGGATGATTTACTAAAAGTAGTGGATCACATGTGATTGCCATAGAGCAAGGGATTATTAGGTCACATAAAGGGACTTTTTCCTGCTCATTTGAACAGTACTTGTAGTGATATCCCTATTGGCTAAACTCATCTAAATCCATTCTTCAATCAACCTTTTCCTGTTCCTCCACTTTGGTACCAGTGTTGATGGTGAGGGATTGTTGTTTGGTAAAGAGAAAGCATGGGAATGTGTAGAGGGGTCGGCATGCAGACCTGTTCATTCCCTACTAAAGATGGGTAACGTCTTTGTAACCACCTCATCGTCCAGTTTTCAGATGTGAGTAAGATTCGGTAACTATATTGGTGGTTCTGTCGAGCTGCATTATACTTTTCCCTTCCACAATCTGTGAGGCCCTTAATATCATCTGCATCAAGTAGGCTCACACATCTGCTATAGAAGTGGAATGTGGCCATATTGTAGACAGTGCCATCACTAAGTATTCTGGGTGGTAGCAAGACATGATAATGGTTGAAGCAGAACCAATGTATTTAAGGCACATTCACATGAATTGAAGATACATAAGAAAAACTCTTTCCACTCCTTCGGACAGTACTAGAGTGGCAACTCATGCCTAGGTAAAATCATTTTCACTGGGTCTTTGTTGGTGATATGCTGATTGATAAACTGGGAGTGGATGAGAGGGTATTTGATCGGTATGAAAGGTATCCAGCTCAATGGATTGCATGTTATTAAAATGAATAGAAGCACCCATATTGAAATTAGGTGATTGTGGATAAGGCATTCTGCTCCATTGTACAACCGCATAGACAAAACTGTCAGGCATCCACTAGAACCACATCTTACATAATATAACCTGCTGCCTTTGGGGACTCCATCATGAACCTAGCACGCCTCCAGGACGATACTTGCACTTAGAGGACACTCTGAGTGGTAGAAGTGGGAGAAAAGACTAATATCAAGACTAAGGGAATACATCAATAGTACCCCTACTTATATACACAGCTATAGGTAAGCATCCTGACTAATAGATATGGACGGAGCATAAGAGAATGGCTGGAACATGAATGATATATGAAAAGAAGCCAGAACTAGAAAGGTAAGCCTGAAAGATAAGAGAACCAAGACAATGGATAGGTACTACTAATGGAGATAGAGAGAGATATAGATATGAAATGATGAGAAAGACTGACCAAATGGAGACAATGTGGAAATAGAAGATAGGAGATAGGAATAAGCTGAGATATAGTGGAAATAAGATGGAAAATGAATACAAATGAAAAGGAAATGAAAAAGAAATGAAAAAGAAACTAATGGATAAATTCTGTTCGTAACAAAAACCAAACATCAAAAGGCAGATGCCAGTGGCAATGCCAAACGTGAGACCCAACCCAGAGATTTCTGGATTGCTCATATGGTTTTACTGAGAAGAGGGCTGGCGTAACAGTCATTGATATGCCCTCAACTCTGAGCATAGGTTAAGGACAAGGAGGATAACCTCTATCTCTGTATCTCGAAGGGCTAAGAGATGTGTGTCAAGGAGTGGGAGAGTGTTGACAGCTGCCCAGCAAACAACAAGATTTACTCGTCTATTGCTATAGGGGTTAAGCTGGTGAAAAGTCTCTGGAGGAGTGAGACGGTAAGCTGTATGTTCGAGGTGTTCACGTCGACGGGTTGCAATTTTGGATGAAGAATTGGGTTAACGTTATGCATGACAGCATCTGTCTTTTATGAATGACCAAATTTCCCATGTCTAGGTGCTTTTGGATTCGGAGGTAATTAATAGCGAAGTTGGTAGTTTTAGTAAAAGAGTTGAGCTTGAAACTATAGAGAGGAAAAAATTTGAAAGAATATAATAAGAGATACGATGCTACAATGACGAGGGGACTAGCATTTGAGGCATTACTTCGATCTTCAGTCTCTGACTGCTTGATCTCAGTAGTTCATGGACTCATTCCATTGCCTATTTCATCTGTCCATTCACATGCCTTACTATCCCTTTACCCCCTTATCAAGATCATGGTCCCCATAATCAGTTGTAAAAAAAAATTCCGGTTTTTTGAGGTTTTTTGAGATAAAATAGGTAAAATCGAGCTAAAAGTACAATATTTCACTGTAATTAATAACAATGTTTCCTGTTTTTCTTGAACGATAAAATCATTCAATACTCTTTACATCGGAAAACATTATATGCAAGTCCATCCTTCAGAACGTGACGAAGTTTTTCATGTGGTTCTCCCTGCTCCACAGAGTAAAGACAAGTAGAATAGATGAAGTGATGAGCATCATGGTTTATGGAGGTTGATAGAAGAGGTCATTGTAATCATCTTCAAGAGCATCCTTGAGAATAGAAGATGTGTGGCATTTAGGTGGGTATGTGTGATAGATGTTTGGGTTAATGACAGAGTCCACAGAGGGTCTTCTGTCACTTGGTATCTCATTGGGAGGTGCGTTGATGGTAGAGGTTGATACTCGAAATTGGATTGATGCTATAAGATTGCAGTGAACGCAAGGTCGATGGACTGATTCCAGGTTGGTTATAGGAGCTAAAAGACTGCAGTGATTGCACGGGCGATGGGCTGACTCTCGGTCGGTAATAGGAGGAGATGGTTTCCATCCTACTAATCATTTCAGCCATTGTTTGGCAGACCAGGGAATGACGTCAAAGGTCCAGGTAGCTGCAATAGTGAAGGCAATGAGAGCTACCCCTGCCATGGTCATGGAAACAACAAGGGCTATGTTGGCCATGATGATCGTTGTGGTTGGAGAAAGGAAGCGACTTGTGACCCTGAACAATCTTATAAGCACTTGAGTATGCCATAATTGTCATTCGGGACATAGCCAACTAAGATCTTGGGGTGAGATTAGTTTCCAAAAATTTGAGTTGATCTCAGTTTAGACATTGTTTCTCCAGGGTCGGGATTCGAACTTGTAAGCTCTACTAAGGCCCTTCAGCGGTATCACCCACTAAGTTTTGTCTGCATCATTGACCACTCTGCCATGTTGGCTGTAAGAGATGGTCTCTGGAAACGCTTTGTATGATCTGATGATCTGCAACTCCCTATTGGGAAACCAGTTGCTGAATCAGTAAGTGGTCTGCTGCTACACCCTATTGGGAAAGTGGAAGCTGCAGCATAGGCACTATGGTAAGTGGTAAGGGGCTATAACCCCCTCGTCAGGATTGGATTCTCATTGAACTGTAGTAGGAGGTTGCAACCCCCTCGTCAGGATTGTGTTCCTGTCAAAATCGAACTTGTGTTGTTAGAGGTCATGACTCCTTGTTAGGATTGTATTCCTATCTAAAATGCACTGCAGAAGACCACAACCCCCTTGTCAGGATTGTGTCTCTTCAATTGAAATGTCTCTGTTATATCATGTTGTTGCTCTGACTATAAGCTCACACACGAAGTAAATGTTGCTCTGGGTACAGGCTCACATGTCCCATTATCGTAGCTGTCAGTTTACACTCGTGCTGGAGTTTTCCTATACCAACTGTCTAGCCAATGCGTGGGCTCATGGAATAGTGCTGAATGTCACTGTCTTGCTCTGTATATCGACTTATGCTGTAGAGCTCATGTACGCTGGCTGTCTACCCAACATGTGGGTTTCTCTGAATACTGTTGTCATGACACGAATGTCACATGAATCAGTTTAAAGTCTTGCTGGACTCTTCCAAGTGTTGAACACCTTGGGAAACTCTCTGATTGTGAAATCGTACAACCTTCAAAAGCAGTACCAACACAGAATAGTTGCAATGTGACTCCTTATTCAGGGTGAAAGGTTGCTGTTCCATTCTGCAAGGATGCTTGTCAAGTATGTAGATCGACATGGACCACCATAGTTACAGTCAGTGAAACTTCAACACCGTTGGTCAGACGATGGACCATAACTGCAACTATCTCAGACAATGAGCAGCCACTCCTGAATAACCAGGAGTCTTCGGTCTGTCTTCTTGATCGAAGCTGTCAGTTCACTACTGGATTTGTCTTCGTGAATTCAACTTCTCAAGGCCTAGAGGTCTCTTGTTGTCCAGAAGAGCTCCAAGTCCTTGATTTGTGGAGTTACCCACAGACAGATAAACGTGCGAGAAAGGATAATGAGGTGCTTTCTAATTGAAAGGCACTACTTGTTCCAAATGGAAAGCAAGCTTGGTTGGGATTAATGTAAATTGAAGTTGCACTCAGTTTAATCTCATGAGCTGGAGGTTAGAGTCGATGTGGACAAGGATAATAACAGTTGACTGAGTCAAGCTGTCAAGAGTCCAGGTGAATAGAGGTGATGTCAGCTCTTGTTGAAAACCTAGAGCCAAAGAGAGAGAAGTGTTGCCATAGTGAAGACCTTGATTGACATCAATGGTCAAGGCTGGTGAAGATGAAGATCCAGGCTTGGGTATTGGTGGTTCATCCAAGCTAGAATAAGAGATGACTGGTTGTACAAGTGAATCCCAATTAAGTGATCCACAGGGAGTCAAGATATCGTCTTGGGAGGGCGTGGGAAAGCGTGGAAAGGCGTGAGAAAGCGCCCATCTGGTAGGCGAAGCATGGGAAAGGCTAGAAGTAAAAAAAGCGAACATTATTGGAGTCAGCAAAATGGTGTAGTCTTGATATTTTGTCAGGCATCCACTAGAACCACATCTTACATAATATAACCTGCTGCCTTTGGGGACTCCATCATGAACCTAGCATGCCTCCAGGACAATAACTGAAGAGATCTTGCACTTAGAGGACACTCTGAGTGGTAGAAGTGGAAGAAAAGACTAATATCAAGACTAAGGGAATACATCAATAGTACCCCTACTTATATACACAGCTATAGATAAGCATCCTGACTAATAGATATGGACGGAGCATAAGAGAAGATAATAGGAATGGCTGGAACATGAAAAGAAGCTAGAACTAGAAAGGTAAGCCTCAAAGATAAGAGAACCAAGACAATGGATAGGTACTACTAATGGAGATAGAGAGAGATATAGATATGAAATGATGAGAAAGACTGACTAAATGGAGACAATGTAGAAATAGAAGATAGGAGATAGGAATAAGCCGAGATATAGTGGAAATAAGATGGAAAATGAATACAAATGAAAAGGAAATGAAAAAGAAACTAAGGGATAAATTCTGTTCATAACACAGTGCTGATAAGGCTGCCAAAGACACACTTCAGGGCCAGGTGATCCAAATCCCCACACTGTAAGATTGTTCTCTAAATGTGATCCTCACCTAATGATGTTGTTAAGAGAAGCTTCAGAACATACAATTCACAGTTGACCCTCTAGTGCAACATGTCCATGACAACGGCAGCATCAAACTGTGGTAAGCTGTCAATTAGCGCAGTCCTCACCCACCTAACCTATGCCCTAATTAGACAAAGATTACACTAACAAGAACTCATCTAATTTTTTGGGTAATGATGATCAGTTGACATCAACCGCTGTGCCAAACCTAGCGGGTAAGATTCCTACTAGCATCTTGCACCAAGAAACTGTCTGCCAGTTTGCACAGCAATGATGTTGATTCAGAAAGCAGTGACAAATCCGAACATTGGCCAGAGCCTTTCAAAACACTGAAAAATCGAAATCCAAGTCGGCAGGGGCAGGGGATGGGAAGTATTGTCAGCTCAGGCTGGATGAAGATCAGCCCTTGACCAGTATGTATCAATGTTTCCCTGTTTGTATCCTACTCAATCATGTTGTAGTCACTGTTTGTGTAAATCCCTATAATGTTGGGATACCAACCCTTTGACAATGGCATTTGCCGATCTTCCCTTATTCGTTTCAAAGGTGGATTCTGATGCTGACGAACCCTCATATGTTGTTCCATTGGAAAGGTACTGTACTATTTCGACCAAGTGTTCAGTAACACATAACAGCTGTTTTTTTCTCAAATTTTCAGATTTTTGGGGCTTTATTGGAAAAACTTTTGGTCACATGTGATGAACACTTGGTCATAATAGTACAGTACATTGACTTTGTCAATATCAATATAGGTATAAGCTAACCTCTTCCAGCTCTAGGAGGCCACATGTATTGCAACCACCCAGATGAGATACACAATATATACAGGGTCCCATTAAGGAGTATTGAGTCAATTACTGCAAATGCGAAGCAGGGCCAACTTGCCTTGGAAAAGGTCAACATGCAGGAGTTGAATGGGGACTACTATCTTGACATCTTCTATCAGGCACCAGGTGTAGCATGAGAGTTCAAGGCCCTGGGAACATGGGCCCCCTGAAGGTAAGTCAATTCAGAGTAGTTTGCTGATCGATTAATCCCTTTATAGAACAAACCCTCTGCTTCTACTACCCTACCAACCTCGTCAGCTAATGAACCGATCGAATCAGAGGATTCTAGCATCACAGCCACCATGAAACAGAAACCAGATTCAGGGTCACCATTCAGTGTCTATTTCCAAACTCAAGTCTTCAATAATCCAAATACAAACTAGAAGCAAGCAAAAACTGCATACGATCATCTGTTATGATACCAAGTGATCCATGATGCAGTTGACATCCTAAATGACAAGAAGCAATGGTCTCAACAGCATGGAGGTTATAAGATTGTACTCAGTTACAAGGAATTGCAGGATCGTAAGTGATGTTTCAGCTTCTGACGTCAGTGCTAATAGACCTCGACTTAGCAGTACATGCACAATGGGATGGTTATAGGTTTGTTAAAGATGACATCTATGCAGCGCTCCAGGTCCGCCACACCACAGCAAATGATCTGCAGTGCACATTTCATGCAGCCGAAAAAGTCAGAGTACTGAAACCATGGGTTGAAACAGTGGATTTGGTAGGCCAAGAATATGATTGGTGGAGACAGATGGCATGGTGCCCCTTCAAGGATGAAGTCAAAGTGTTGGAAGCTGAAGAATTAGAAGAGGAACATTGTGCTAAGAGGAAGCACAAATTGAAAAATAACACAAGGAAGGCCGAGGGAAAAAGGAAGCAGAAACATGGTTCTTCTAGTGATGAAAACTTGATGTGGGCGGACCAGTGTCATTTGAAACGACCCAAGGGTAGGGATTCTGACCACCTAGATGAGAGTAGTTCTGATGGAGATGTATCCCCTCACTAGTAGACTACTGAAAATGCAACTTAGTCATTCTTATCATATTATATAATCGGGGCTTGACTTATATCTCTCCTTAATGATGGCCCAATCTGCAACGGTTCAGGACTAGAATAAGGTTCTTTCCAATTGGGATGAAACTGAAATATGCTTTATTGGTGCTTGGTACACTTGTTGTTTTTCCTATCTGGGAGCTCTATTGTTATCAGTACTGAGGATATCACCAGCCACATAATACTGCCTGGCTGAAAAGTATTCTCTCAATGCTTGTGAATGCATTCCAGCCTGCTGACAATGCAGACAATGCCTTGTGGCTGTCTGAGCAGGAAAAAGTGGATTTAGCTGAAGATATCATACACAATGCAGATACAATATTGGCAATGCTTGGTATGGATGGAACCTGGTCATTGGATGACATTTTTCCAGAAACCCCTATGACTCTATGCACCCATCATTTGCACTGCTTATTCTGTGGCCCTGATGTTACGACATCAAGAAAAGAGCCAAACCATATCCCTTCATACATCATCTTTTACCAAGGTATCAGGCCATCTCTTCATTGCACACTGTTTGTTGCAAGGCAAACTATTACCTGGATAAAATTATCTTCAAAGATCGCAATGATACACTCCAACAGCGCTTAGAGTGTGATGCTGAATTTATCTGCATCTCAAAAAGCGGAATCTGGGCACATCAAAAATTGAGCATTGCACAGGAAAAGGCTACTGCTCAGTTTCATTCAGGCTGGTCTAATTTTGCAGACTGGATGAATGAGACTACCCATGATTGTCATTTCCTCACCTATCAACAATCCAAATGACTTTTCATTGAGTATATGGGCAGGTGTTTACTTACTGCACATAACAAGTCAGAGACATTCACTTGTCCTCCAAATACAACTACAGACTTACTCTGTGAGTACATTTGTGATGCAATCAGCAAGAATAGAGGGACAATTGCCTCATCAATGTCACATGGTTGTATGGACTGTACACATGCCAAGCGATACCATGAAGACCTTAGAGCAGAGGGGCTGATCCTCTTGATAACAATCCTGCTGCAATTGGTATATAAACGAATTTGAAGTATTGGATAATCTTGTTGTAAGTGACAATAATGCTCATTGCATCCATAATTTACTCAAAAATTTCACCTAGCCACAAGATGATGATGTCCCACAGAATAATGATGTCCTTCCACCTCAATTTATACAGCTACTCCCCCAGGCCAAACCTCCTGCAGATGGTGCTCCTCATGGTTATGTATGGATGGCTGTTATGGATGGCAAGGTGTTAGAGCATAAAGTGTGTAGTCCTCCAAGGTGATCCAAGTTTGAGAGTTACTCAACTGGCTTTAGATTTGTGCAATGAATGACTGTCAGGGTCCCCTCACTAATTATCGAAACGGCCGATTCTGCTATACACATCGGCATATGGCTGATATTTGTGGCATTATTCCTTGTGGTCAGCCAGTCTTTTGTGTCAGTGCAACAATCTGCAACAATCTGCAACATTGAGCCTGGTATGAGAAGTACCATTCATGATTCACTCACCTTTCCTATCCTGGCAATCAATGAGTTATGCGACGACAAGCCCATGATGCAGAGAGAGGGACTAACCAAACATGACCTGTGAGTTCCAGATCTGATTACCTCCCCTTGCAGACACAGCAGGAGTAGATGTTGTTCACACCTTCAGAGCATGACATATCTACTGTGTTCAAACTATTCAATGGGCTTGTGGAATTCCGATTGGCTGGGGAAAGTGTTACAAATCAGAAAGTTCTCCTCAAGTTTTGTCTATACTCAATTGTATCTGGCAGGATCACCCTGAATGCAAACCAAGTGTTACGCACCACGCCAGTTCAGGTACCGACACCTGACGCTACCATCGGTATTTCTGTTATGATCCTGATGGCCCGACTTCAGAACCCGTTGGATACCTTTGGAGTCACTCGGAACGGCGCTCCACAATTGGAGCCAGGATTCTGGTGACCTTTTAACTTCTTTATTCATTCTTTTGTTCTTAGTTATTTACCCGATACCTCATTCTGATTATCTACTGCCTCATGTATACCTCATGACCTCACTTAGCCTCCAGAGTTCTCCCGGTAGTAGTATAAATAGGCCATTCATAGTCGGTAGTACTCAGATGAAAAATCTAGTTGTCTTCTTCATGCAAACCTTCTCCTGTTCACTCTCTGACTCTCCCGTTTGACTTCCTGACTTCCTGACTCCGTAACGTCGGTCCCTGTCAGAACTCCATCGGAACCCTTTGGATACATTCAGAGCACCCTCAGAAATTGCGGCACAAGGGCTATGGAAGCGCGTCACCAAATAGTGTTCGTGACAGTGTCGTTCTGCACGGGACATAACAGTATTTTTCGTCTGGTCTTCCATACCCATGTCTGATCCCCCAACACCCCCTAGACATTCCCAACAACCTATATCTAGATCCCCTATCCTTCTGCAAGGTCACCCCATACTGTAAGATCTATGCATAAAATACTGAAAAGATATGATCCCCCTTTTGCATAAATTCACAATAAATTTGGCAGGCTTATCGCAGGGCTTAAATATGGGCTTGGATGGCTTCTGGCAGGCCTCCGGCATCATGGCAAGAGCAAGAGCGGCAAGACTATTTAAGTCCATTAAAAAAAAACTAAAAATAGAAACCATTAAACACATTTTTGCTAAGAACAACAATAATAGAACCCATCACAGACCATGGCATATGCCCAGATTAGGCAAGCCATGACTGTGGGAACTTTTGACTTCCTTTTATAGACAGGTATAGAATTTTAATGTGAATTGCTCATTTGAAACCATTAGAGCAGACATGCCTAATTAGGCAAGCCATGGACTGTGGGAACTTTTGACTTCCTTTTATGGTCAGATACAGAATTTCAATGCGAATATGATACTCATTTGGAACCATTAGAGCAGACATACCCAGATTAGGCAAGCTGAATGGCTTATTAGCTTAAAATAGATTCTAAGCATTATGGCAAATCTATTTTTAGTAGACAATAATAGAATCCATTATAAAAGCCACTAATAATATAAACCATCAAAGGTAGACCATGGCATATGCCCAGATTAGGCAAACTGTGACTGTGGGAACTTTTAACTTTTTTTATATCAACAGATGCAGAATTTCAATGCAGTTCTAATGGTGGTATTCATTTTGCTATACATGCTCTTGTTCTTGCACAATTTGCATTTTATTTTCGAAAAGCCCACATACAACTCCTTAAGAGGCATGTATATACCCTTATATGTATGTATTCCCTTGTCATAGGCTTATATTCAACTGCTATAGGCCAGTATACCCTTATAGTCAGCCTATCTTTCACTCTGCATACCAATAGCTGTTGCGTATATTGAATGCTAGTCAATAGATAGTGAATGTCAGTCAATCCCAGTTAACAGATAATGAATCTCAGTCAATAGGTATTCAATATAGTATCAGTCTATAGGTTTTGGATATATCTCAGTTTCAGGCCTAGGTCAACCTAGCTTTCACTCTGCATATTTGGATGGGTGTTCCGACTTTATAGACCTCTGGCAGACCATCTAAGCCTTTGATGACTTCAATATTCAAGATTTGAGGTCTACCATATTGGTAGATTCACTGAAAATATTTATCAGCAGATCCATCAAGAAATGAAAAAGTGTGGAAGTGGATACCCAGGTCAACTAAGATCTACCAGGCAGGTTGATCACACTTTTTCATTTCTTGATAGATCCACTCATAAATATTCTCAGTAAATCTACCAATATATTGGATCCTAATTCCAGAATAGTGAAGCTATCAAAGGTCTGGATGGTCTGCCAGAAGTCTATAAAGACACCCATTCAGATATGCAGAAGTGAATGCTATTGACCTGGGCACATTTTTCATTTCTTGATGGATCTGCTGATAAATATTTTCAGTGAATCTACCAATATGGTAGACCTCAAATCTTGAATATTGAAGTCATCAAAGGCTTAGATGGTCTGCCAGAGGTCTATAAAGTCGGAACACCCATCCAAGTATGCAGAGTGAAAGCTAGGTTGACCTAGGCCTGAAACTGAGATATATCCAAAACCTATAGACTGATACTATATTGAATACCTATTGACTGAGATTCATTATCTGTTAACTGGGATTGACTGACATTCACTATCTATTGACTAGCATTCAATATACGCAACAGCTATTGGTATGCAGAGTGAAAGATAGGCTGAGTATAAGGGTATACTGGCCTATAGCAGTTGAATAAGCCTATGACAAGGGAATACATACATATAAGGGTATATACATGCCTCTTAAGGAGTTGTATGTGGGCTTTTCGAAAATAAA
>QLOY01005425.1:0-21424 GCA_003313965.1 Megacollybia marginata
GTTTCGTGCGGAGCGTCCTAACCGTCGTCGTTGTAGGTTGTGAAAGAAAAATTTTGCGAAAAAAATGTCTGGCGCTCGTGGTTGTTTCAATTGTGGTGGATGTGCGTGTTGGCTGTCTTCTTTTATTCAGTTTTTCAGTGCTTTTTTCGCTCTATTTCTTTTGATAAAATTTGTCCAAGTTTTTGGCTTGATTTGACGCCCGTATTTTAGATGGTCACCAAGCTGCGACTTGTCCTAAAGCAGGGACGCCTACTTGGTATGCGTTCTCCTATCCAATTTCGTTAGGCTAACGGTCGGTCGTTTAGTTATAATTGCGGAGGCGAAGGTCATGTCTCGAGAGAGTGTACCTCGGAAGCGAAACCGAAAGCTTGTTATAGATGCGGTCAGACAGGTCATCTGGTAAGTCTGTTCTATGCCACAAGCCCGTCCTGATGCCTGTCAACAGAGCCGCGACTGTCCCGATAGTTCCCATTCAGGCGCCGGCCATTCAGGTGGAGGTGGCGGTGGCGGCTGGGGTTCTGACAGCAGGTCTGGGACGGAATGCTACAAGTGCGGCAAAGTAGGACATATCGCTCGTTCTTGTCCCGATGCTGGGAGTGGGAGTGGCGGTGGGAGTGGCGGGAGGGGTGGATATGGAGGAGGTTTCGGTGGCGGTTTCGGAGGTGGAGGAGGTAAAACTTGGTAAGTTGTTGTCCTATCCTTCGCTGCAAGCTAACACTCGTTTTAGTCATACTTGCGGTGGCGTCGGCCACTTGGCTCGCGATTGTGTTCAAGGACCCAAATGTTACAACTGCTCGGGTAGTGTAAGTACTCCTTTCCTCCTCTTGTCGTCACCATTGACCATTTGCGTAGGGCCACTTCAGCCGCGACTGTCCGAACCCTCAAAAACGAACGTGCTACAACTGTGGTTCTGAAGGGTTAGTATTCTTCGTTCTTCTCGTCCGTCTATTCTGAAGTTGTTTCTTCTCAGACATATCTCTCGCGATTGTCCCAACACCAACACCAATGCTTAGACTGTGAAGATCTGTCCGATTTCTTGGCGAGAGAAGTGTTCTTGTCGTTTGCTGTCATACTTAGTGTACTGAAGAAGAATCAAAATGTCTGTCTATTCGTTGTTCTTTGCCTGTGATCATTCGTGTTGTGATGCGGAGGTAAGTATCATACCTGCTGGTGAGTTGGTTACCTTATCAGAGGGTGGTACTCATAGCGTTGCAGTCAGTAGTCCATTTGGTGCAATTCTATTGTGAAGTACTAGAATACTTGTCGTTGTGGTCGTTGTTGTCGGCATCCGTTGGGTTCCTCTGCATGTCATCGATGCCACCACACAACGTGAGATCGGAAATAAACGGAGCAGACTTGTCTATAGTTCGGCGTGAACTGCAGCTTGTCCTGTCGTCTGTGCATCGATTTGCGTCGCTTTAACCAGACTCGTGCTTCCCCGGTTGAACGTTTGGAAGTCGATAGGGATTCGACGGGGCTCCGACGGGGCTCCGCTCACACGTTAACAGGCCATTAGAGACTCAAGTACTTAGAATTGTCATATAAGACCTGCGTACCAGCGTAATAGCTCGACTAAGTCTTCTTAGGTCGATGGGATCTCAACTATGTTAACACGGCTAGCGAGAGGATCAAATAACATGGATGTATTTTTACAATTTAGAAAAGCGCTTCAACATACTTCAAGCAACAGGATTAAAGAAAAGTTGAAACTAGATGGCGTGATTGTTAGGGCATCTATACTTGCCACTGGCCTTTTGCATCAGTGAGATTTGGGCCCACTGAGCATAGGCATGACGACGATCGGGCTCGTCTCTGGGCCAGCCATGCGCTACAATTTTTCCATCGTCCATGACTTCATTTTCCCAATTGTCCGGCAGATCCTTTTCTCCTTTCTCCTTCAGCTTCAGACATAATTTGTAGAGCCTATACAGGCCAGTCCCCCAAGTCTGCGCTTTTTGCCATTGGGCCAACTTCATCTCCGGATCAAGTACCTCCATTGGTTCATGTGGGTCTGTCTCCAATGCTAAGCCCTCCTCCTCAACAACCATCTCGGCAATTATCTGTCCATCCTGCCCAAACTGTGGAGATTTCTGCTTGAAGCCCCTTTGTATGGGTAGTTTGAGGATGTGATCCACCAAGCTTCCACCTTCCTCAAGTCTTGTATGGGGTAGGGTTTCATCCACAATGCAGCATCCTTGATGGTACCATATGAGGCACTCATTACACAAGTACATCTTGTCTGTCCAGGGGTTGTATGGTTTTCCACATGCACATGGGTTCTCAATCTTGAACAGAGGCTAAAGAACCATTTTGGTTAGAGGGACTCCCATAAGTTCAAAGGCATACCTTCAGACTGATTGCATTGTCCTTGAAAGACAGTGTCAATCTAAAGAACCACTGTCTCCAACTCAGCCACTCAGCATCAAGGTCTGTCTCATCAAATAGGCGGATGGAGACTGGGCCTGCATTTTGTTTTCATTATAGAAGGGATATGGATCTGGATGCTTACCAACTATAGATTTAGCATCAATGTAGTCTGTGTGATCAGATGCAACAAGCTCAGTTGCCCCTAGCCAATCCTTCAGAGTTTGTTTACTAATAACCCGGAAAATCAATGAACATCCAGGATTGAAAAGTGGTCACATACTATTCATCCTCATCATCTGCACCTTCAATGGCCTTCAGTGCATCCATGTAGGAGTACATCCACTGTACATTTACAATGGCAGTTCTCCCACTGGTCCTGATATCAAGTACCTTTGCCTTCCAGCATTTTGCCCAGTAGGTGTCTGTTTCTTCAAGGTCACCAACACCACTGTGTGATATGAAATAACATATGAGAAGCCTTGTCTTTCTATCAACCAATTGAAATACTGAACTATTTATTGACAGAAACTTTGAAGGCTTCGTTGTTGTGTTTGATTGTTATAGATTGCTGGGTCTTGCCAGTTAGAGTTTGACGCACAGCATGTTGTCGTTGTGCATCATTGATCCTCAAGATGGTTTGAGACCGAGACAATGCCATTTTTGAGTCTAAAGCTAGATCAAATCAATTGCATAGCAAACATAGGCAACAGACCAGTGAGGCTGGTTCCAGAAGACGAGGAGCTGCTAAGAAGACAATGATCTGCTTGGTAGACCCTGTATTTTTTATACCCAGCTCTTATCTTGATCTCCACATGTTCTCCGTGTTTATCATCCTTATCTTCACCATGTGTAGCCTCATGTGGTCCTTCTCGCATGGTGATATCCAAATGTAGCTAAACTATTTCCCACACAGATTGAGTCCGGCCATGGGCACTGATAGGTCTTGATTTAAGCTTGTATGAGTTGAAACTTAGGACTGGCACTAGGTAGTGGCTCTGAGTATACATTAGCTATGGATTCACATATGTACACACAGGGTCTGATCAAGACCACCCTCAGGCTACTTTATCAGGCTGTTTGGATCCTGTTTCAATCAGGCTCATTATTTCTGTATAAACATCAGACTCTCAGAGAGGATGAACTCTCTTGATACAGAGTGAAGTGGTCAACCTCTGAATTGCCAGGGACCTGCTGTGAGTAGCCTTAAACACTATGAAATATACAATGATCTTGACTGGCCTAATGCAACTCAGCTGAATGCATACAATTCAATTGCGATGGAAGACTGACAATTCGGATGAAGTGGCAAAGAACCAAGTGGTAGGAACCATGTCCCGTCATTTCCCCGTTATAAATCCAAATAAACACTTAGTTTGACAGATCCATGATCACGAAATATGGGGACGTGCGATGTGGATTACAAACACTTTCCAAATGTCAATGAAGATTATTTCCTACTGCCTTCAACTCGATGGCCACATTCAAGCCGAATAGGAATGTATGACTGCAGATCAATCGATTTGTATGATATTGTATCGACTTGACGTTGGATTCAGTCTCGATGTGTAGGAATGCATGGATGCTTCGCATCATTTTGGCGTATCTGGTGCAGTATTCGAACAAATCAACAGTGAATAATAGTAGTTGACAGAAAAGCAGCTCTGTACCGTGTTGCACATGAGTCTGAATTTACATGAGAAAAATAGGAGTCGTATCGATTGCAACGCTCAACGCCTATAGGGGCGCTTTCCTAGCGCTTGCGAAGTGCGACTCTGATCGATTAAAACTCGTATGGCTTGGCATCGTTGCTGATCATACTCCGAGAATATGACTGATCTGTGAGATAGATGGTGTATTCATGATGGTCCAAGGAAAGTAATAGTGACTGCGGATAGTGACGTTCTTCTATTGTACAGATTCCACCCAACGTCAAAAAAGTAGACCCTCCCCAGTTTTTGATTACTCGTAGCATATATCGCAGCAGACTGGCTACAGTCGATTGGTGTGCGTCTCAGTTTGAATCTCACGCACAATGGCTTGAAAGTAGGTTGTTTTTTCTTCGAGTATTGGTACGACTTGAGTCTTGGTTCCGAGTCGAAGATTATATGACGGATGATGATCTAAGGTTGGACACTGGCAGCACGGATCGCAAACGCAATGTTGACACACCTTTGGGGTAGTCGACTCGGTTAAAGAATGTCTCTATGATCTTGCTTTGGTTAGTGAGCGTCAGGTTTAGAATTTTATGTGATACTGACGAGACTGTTGAGTCAGCTTTGCTTGTCGAATGTTCATGGTGTGTAGATTGTATCGTCGTTTCCATTGAAATAATCCATTTCTATCTAGTTTCCAACGGGCAGCTGACAATGTCAGTATTGAAGAGCTCATCTGTGTGCGTGATGGTTCGGATCTTCGCGCTCATGATATTGGTACAGTTTTGTTTTCGTTCGAGATTGCAAGCCATTGGTCGTTACGTGGCATGTGCTCACTGTCAAAATCCTTGCCTGCGGCGTATGGGTACTGGTGGGCCACTCAGTCCGACTTGGTCCGAGTCCAATTTACATGTTTCCTTCGCATCCATTCCAGACATCAATCAACGCATTATCGTGGCTGAGCCGCTCAATCCTTTTTTGTTGCGTATTTGGAAGATAGCAGTCCATGCAGTTATGCACGTGTTTGGCCCATGTACTAAATTCACGCTTACCATATACGCATTTGTCGTGCACTCATCTACTTTCTCCTCTCCCTCAAACGTGCCGCACCCATTCTGTTGTCACCAACCTTCATCGTGTCCTGTCTCGTCTATCAACGATAACATGACGGTTTTGAAACATTTCCGATTACAGTTCTACACCCGAACAGGATATATAAGCTATGACAACATGAGAGACGGACCGTCTGAAAAATCACCCAAGGTCACTTGGCGGCGACAAGACAGCAAAGAGTGCTGGAAAGACTAACGCGTCGAAGAGAGATTAATGTATTCTTCAACATACATGTGAAGCTCATTGAGTGTGGATGAAAGAAAGAAACGACCAAACTTACCGAGTACCAAATCGGCTAGCGCCCACAGGCTATCGTCTGTTAGGAGAAGGAGAAATCAATCCAAAGCAGCACAAGAGTATGGTATAGCCGTAGCTAAAATGTTGGAAGCTGCAGATCGGAATCGAGGAAGCTACGACGAGTAGGATTGGTGTCTATTTGCATGTGTTTGTCATGAGCCCGAAAAAGTTTCAACTGCGAAAAAAAGAGGTGCATCGACATATTTGAGGTTGGTAAAGGAAGACTAGAGTACCATACGAAGTGCTGGGGAAGTGGTAGGCCCATCCTTATTCTGCGGGAACTTCCGACACTGGCACTGATAGGACTGTTGCCAATGCTGATTCGATGCGTACAACACTGTGGTTACTAGTTAGTAGGATGCGAGGTGGACAGGGATGAATATACTTTCAAATTCGACGATGTTCATTGGCGTGCTCTCTGTTTCGTCTGCCTTTACAACCTATTGTCGATCTCTCCCCGTCTTCTTCAGAGTAAACACTATCGGCGGTTCCCGGGAGCCTAGCGATGCATCGCAGAGGTCACAGTTCACCTGAACGCAAGCCGGTAATGATCTTGAATATATCTTTAACAGCGTACGGGAGCCAACAACTGACGATGAACCCGTTTCTAAAGAGGTGAGGACTGATATAAATAAAAATCTAGGCTTACCAACATGTCAGGGATCTATATACGTCCTCGTTTGAGATCCGAAAACGAGCATACTAGGAGGAGGGGAGGCGAGAGCCGACAAAGCCGACTGTCTGGCAGCTGCAGTTCGCAACAGCATCTGAGAGACTTTGCGGATCATCAACCGGAGTGGCAGACGTCAGTCGTATCAGCTCATTCTTGGACGAAGAAACGTTGGGACGGGAGCCCTATTGCCCGCAACGCAGTGTGGCGGCGGTCAAGCAGATGCCCTGAGCATGATCGATCCCTGGAGGTACTTCAGAAAGACAATGTGCCGAGTTTGCATACATACATGCAGCAGAAATCATTGTACCACGATACCGCACGTTGGAATCTCAGGCTACATTCGCTAAAGTACACTGTATAGCCACGCTTTAGCGACTAATACGACACAAGGAGCTGGGGGAAATCAAGATAAAAATCGATAGCAACGGCAGAAACATCGACATACCAGATTCCCTCTATGATAAGGTGGCAAGGGGGCGGGCATTCAGATCATAAGATTCAAGCCATCCTGAGAAGTGAGAGAAGTAGAACATACCCTCTGCAGGTCGTATTTTTCTATTCCGCATGAAGGAGAAATGCGCTGACAGAATAAGTAGCTCTGTAAATTCTGTTTTCTGAACCGAGTGAGTAGGTAAGCTGAATGAGAATGTATCACATACCCTCCGTGGTATAGGTGTCAATTGTTCGACTGACTATGTCGACAAAATCTTCCTGTGAAAATGGCAGGAGCAGAAGAAAGTTTGGCTTTGTTTGCCGGACTTTGTCGGCAAACAACTTGACGCTTGCTCGACGCCCAATTGACGCCGATACTTAACATCTTCCCACCAACCGAAATAGACTTGACTTGCGTCCCACCAGTCAAGAAAACACACTAATCTGTGGAAACTCGATTTTGGCCTACCCTGATGTTCGCCCGATCGTCTCCATTAGTGCGTTGTAGCAAATTCTTCAGAAGATAAATCCCTCGATACACCGTTTCAGTTGCAAAACAAGATATTGCTAGTGGGTTGAGAGAGACGAACAACTAGTATCGACTCCCGACTACGGGTTGATTACGGGACGGGTTCACTCTACCAGATGCTTGGGATGCCGCCATCATCTTCATGTTCCTCTCCCCTTTGTCTCCCCTGCTACCAATTGCCACCTAACAATCAATCAATCTCATTGTCGTTAGGCAACCATATTCGAATTCCGTCAGCTGTTCAGTTTGTTAGGTATCGAATCATACTTGCACGTCGCATTCTCGGGTCCGACGTGGATTCTCAGTGGACTTCTAAAAAATTAATAATAACGCAGCACAGGCCTTCTACCCACTCCGATACCCCACAACAACCTATCCTGAGTAAATGGCATGATCGGCGAGGAACCCGCACATTTTGAATCACGGTGTCAAGGAAGATAGACGTAAATCAGAATACTTTCCACAGATGCTTATTTAAAGCCCAATGTTGGTTCGATCTCACGTTCCCCTTCCTCCTTTCTTAAACCCTCTGCTCAATGTCGTCCACATCGAGTATACCTCCAAATGTATCCAAATCTGGTGGGGCAATTTTACTTGGTGGGCTTTTCGCTTCGGTGTATGTCTCTCGTTTACATTCACATTACAAAGCTGATTCTTAACAGCCTGTCAGGCGTCTTAATTCTGCAAACACTCCTCTACTTCAAATTCTACCCTAAAGACTCTGCGAAACTCAAAAGTCTAGTTGGTTTCACTTGGTATTTCCTGCTCGCTTTTCCCACAGGTCTCTCACCTTTGAAATACGTGTAGGTTGGTAGACACAATTCATACAGTGTTCATCTGGTGCTCGATATGGAGTTATCTCGTTTCGTATTTTGGAGATGATGAGTATATGGATCATATTGTATGGTGTGTTTAATACCTACCGTCTAGAAACACGGACTGATGAGATCCAGGAGTATTGCACTGACAGTCTTGTTCACCGTGCGTATAGCCTCACGCTTATCGCTAATCACTAACGCTAGAATCAAATCAGGCACTGATGACATTCCTCGTTCATTGGTAGGCATTCCTCTTTTCTTCCCGTGATCTATGTGTTATGGCTCGGCAGTTTCTACGCTCACAGAATCTTCCGCCGTACGTTTCTTTCGAATTACCTTCCCTTGTTTTTTTCTGTGAATAGTGAGCAAAAGAAAATGGATTATAGCGGTTCCCCTTGTAATTCTCACCTCCCTAAGATTAGGTGGGTTGACTGTCCATCTTCTGTTTTTCTTGGCCTCTGATTTCTATTTCCTCTAGTGGCCGCGACTGGTAAGTCGATTCAAACAGCTTTACATCCATAAGTGATTTACTGATGGGTTCCTATGACAGTCTCTACTGCAGAAATGTGACTCGTCTGTCTATTCTTGTCTTTGGACTAAACCCGGTAGGATTCGTCTGAAATCCTTCTCACAATTCGTCGACCAGTATCATGTATGGCGCTCCCTTCTTTCAGACTCGAGCTGATGAGATTTATCCTCCAGTGGGTCTTCACAATTGGCTTATCCCTTTCACTCTCAATTGATTTCTTGATCACATTGTCGTTATTTATTCTTCTTCACAATTGTCGCACTGGAGCCAAAGGGTACGTTCTCCGTCGGTTGTGTTCGCACACTGATCATTAATCCCACATTGATAGACTCAATCAAATTATCGATTCTTTAATCCTATACGCGTTCGAGGTAGGGTCTATGACTTTGTAAGAGTCTCACATGTCTTCCTATTCTTATCTCAGGGTTCTCTTAGTGTAGCAACAATCATTTCTCTAATTTGCGTGAGTCTGCCGAGATGTCCCTTTTCCATGTGGCAGCCAATTGACCTGTCGTCTCTGTTGACAGTGGGTTGTTCTCTCTACCAACCTCATTTGGCTGGGATTGCATTTTGCGATCTCGAAACGTGAGCTAAAATCAGCCCTTCTTTCAGTGCGCATTGCTAACGATAAAATTAGTTTATGCCAATTCTCTCCTGGTAACGTAAGTCTGCTTCTAAAGCGTACCTTAATTATGATGATGAGTGTATCAGTCTAAACACCCGTCTAACTGCACACCGGGGCAAAACCAGCTACGAAGTCTACGAAGCTAGTGGGTCTGAACGCCATGATCCTTCTTTTCTTGTACTTTCTCAGCGGAGGAATACTAGGAATGCTGAGGTCCGCTTCCTTGTTGCGTTAGACTCATGTGTCAATTTTACACACAGGAAGCTCCAAAAGATCTGCGGACTCCAGCATATCTCGAGCCTGGCTATGATCGGAGGACATTGCAGGTCAATATAGAAAGGAGTGTTGAGTACCGGATGGAGAGTGATATTGATCTATTTGGTGAGAGTGGCAAGACCTGAGGTGATTGTCACCATTTTCGTTCGAGTTGATTGGAAAGACACGCGAGGAATATGTTCTTCAACTTGGATCTGACAAGTGACAAATCTCTCGCAGTGTTATCACACTTCAATTCTCAGCGTGATTGCCTTTCCTTTGAGTATTTTGGGTAGTTGCCCTTTATGCGTGATAAGGAGGGAGCTACTTCTCCGGTCAATCGATTTTTAGCTGCTAAGCGTTTGAGTTGTCAAAACACGGCATCCAAGCGAGTTGGGCAATCATGTTTGAAGACGTCGTCATGTGTATCAATATTTATTTGAGGTACGCCCAGAATACAAGCCCGGCATTCGTCTTTCCTGCATCATCTGCCTTTCCTTGGTATCGAACGTAGTCCTACTAAATGGCAGTAAAGTTGTCTGCGTTGGAGATCTACGCACTCCTCGAGACAGCCAACTTTGATGAGGTCACAGCTGTCCGCGCCTGTGTGTGCGACAGAGAGTGGGTATTTGGGATTGGTCTGACATGCTTGAGTAAGAAGTCGAGTCAGAACAACTATGATGGAAAGTATAAAGGTTTGATAATGGTGATGCCGGAGTACATAGACCTCTCCTATCAAGTATGAAAATGTTGAGTCGGACATGGATACTGTCACAATGGGGACTGTGAGAAGAACGATACTCATTAATAGCTCAACTGACAATAATTGGTCATGCCGTAGCTCAGTAGGCTAGCGTGTTTGACTTAAGTCTCAGGTCACCTTTTTCGCCACGTTCTTCGTTCGATTCCGGACCAGCTATTTTTTTAACCGGTTGCGAATTCTCCGAGATCCAATCCCATGCACACATCAGACCTGTACTGTAACTAGAACCAGTAGATGTAAAGAATAGTCTACCATCCATCTACTGTGAAGTTGCGTATCCCGTTTCTGTCAAGATGCACGGACAACTAATCAGAAAAACGACGCGAACCTCTCGGGTTCAGATACTTGCAATTGAGAAATTGGGATAACTTTGACAGATACCCTGTAAACGAACAATGCCTTTCGAAAGTAGGCCGTAAACTTCTCTAGTGAAACAGTGTGTTTTAATGCTGGTAACTAACATGGAAGGCAGTCGATACGAATCTTTAGGTAAAAATCCATACTGATCTGATACTTCCCAAGACAGTCACGGTAGTCAATGTGCCCAACGTGAATCGTTTGCATTACGAGCTGTGGCGCATGTGCGCACAACCCATTACCGAAATGAGTAAATCATACCCAAAGGATGAGAAGCTACTAGTATGTGCGCTTTGTGCCTCCAATAATGCGTGAGTCACCGGCGTATACAAGGATGTGTTTCGAACATATACCTGGCAGGAATCGATGGCAACCGTAAGGAAGCCGCATCCTCAACGTGTACATAATCCAGCTTAAACTGCCAGCAAAGAAAACAGAAAACCATCTGCAAAGACACGGGGTGACTGACCATCCGGATCACCCACAAACAGATTCGACTCAACGTTGCGATTGTTCCCACATTCAGCATCGATTCCTTTGCTCGAGTCCAGAGACAAATTCAACAATAGTCTATCTAGCTCCACTTGCCCGACTGCTAGAAAAAATCCTTTATCAGTGCCGTGTCACTTCCGAGTCAATTCGTCAACTTCCAAGTCCATCCGCCAATTGAAGTCGATCACAGAATGAAAACCAGCTGGGGCTTAGGTGTTCTGAAGAGACACATATCAACATCCGAATGCGAGACGCAACTGTAACTTCCTCCTTTTGATTCGGAGATCAACTTGGATGTATCAACTCCAGACAAAGGGACTATCAGATATGCCATACAACTCGATACTCCTAGGCTGTAGGTCCATTCAATCACTGTTGATTCATCACCGCATTCTAGTCAACTTCGATTTTGTTCAATATTACAGGAAGTTTAACATGACACCGTTGACTTGGAACCGTTTCAATGGTTTTGACTCAATATCGTGTGATCTATCAAAGACTCGGAAAGAAACTATTTCTTCCCAAGTCCATTGCCTCAAATTTCACCAAGTGCCCAGTTTGAAGCCATAGCCGTATTCGGATATCAGTATTCCATGTTGGTTTACATAAGTTTTTTCACATCGTGAGGCTCGCTTGCTTCTATCTTCATTCCGTCTTTCACCCCACGTTAGAGCCTCCCATGCCTCGTTGGATTGGAAAGAAAAAAGGTGGCACTACCAACCTCCCAGGCTACCACACCATGAAAGACTGGTATGTACAGATGGTACACCGATGTTCTTCCATTTTATCTCATTGAAAGCAGGTATACAAACAGAATCGGAAGAGGAGAGTTGGCTGCGAGAGGAGATTGAATTGTTTGTGGCCTGGTGTTAGAAGATGCCACTATGGTCCTCAGATCTCAGATCTTTCATAACACGGTTTCCATGCATCAGTTTTCGATAACTTTTGCTTCCATGTTGCCTCGAGGAAGCGGAAAATTCGACATGGTGCTTGCGCAACACGTGTATACGTGTCAACGATGCATCAGTCAATGACCGGATCCAACGGGCTAACATCGATCAGGTTTTAACTAGGACCCACCAAGAGCATCATTGCCACGAATTCATTTCCATTTTCAACGATACATATCGCCACAGAGAATGCTACATGTTGACGTCGAACGAGATTGCATTATGTTGGATTATAGCAGGGAGATGACTTCAGATTCAATGCGTACTACAACATAAAGCACGGAACTCTCATCGTGATATCAACGCTCGCAGCTCTGACCTGTCCTGTGGATGGAAGTAGTGAATATATCGGAACGAAGGCTCTCACTAATTATGATTGTGTTGGGAAGAAACTTCCGAGTCATTCTATTGAGAGGTCGAGTAAGATGCAGCTAGTAGTAAACGAGAAGAGCGTACCTCAGGATGCTTCGATTCATACCAAGTCACAGTGGGGATGTGATGTCCACTAGCGTTTGTAGGAAGACAATACGACAGCCAGCGATGACGAGCCTGTAAAGCAGAGAATATTGCCAAATTGAATGAATGAGGTTACCACCGTCGGAGGGAGTCATCGGCAGGATAGATAATGCTCTTGCGTCCATTCAGAGAGGTATTTGACGAGAAATAGACTATCATTGAGGCCACGACGCAGAAAACTCGGCCGCTGCGTTCTTCAAAATTGAGGAGAAAAGCAAAAGCAAGTAGTTCGCAAGACCTGCCAGTGCTAAGAGACAGTGTCAGACAAAATTTTGCTAGTTACATTGAGCAGAATACGTCCGTTTACGGTTCCAGTTCCATAAGTAAGCCTGAGAGAAGATATACGCTAGCAAGTGAAGCCATGAAAGTCGAGATCGAGTTGGGCTGTCACGCGAAGTCACAACTCTTGTCGTCCTCCACCATCATGAAAAGCGACGAATTCGCTTTTCGTAATGCAGGTACGTTGTTTCGTAGTGTAGGCTTTCTCTCAGTATCTGTTATAGTGATTCGCTTGCATCAAGCCCCACCCGTTCTATCGCGCCGCAGCCAAAGCCACCGTCTTCGCTCGGAGAATTTCACCCTGGAACATGCGAGGGCCGTTCCTCAGCACAACTCTACTCGTTGTTGTCTATCATGGGCTATTTGGCTAAGAAGAATGCTTACGTCCTATTACCGCTTCTCTAAAAATCCCCCAGCTGTAACGGCTCGAGACATATGCATAAGTACCTGTCTCAATCTTGTTGAACCACTCACGCTACAGTCTTCCGCTTTAGCTTACACTGGCCTCCCTCGCATAGCCAGTCGGTTTTCTTTGCTTGAGACTGGCTGACCAAGATCCGAAGTGAAAATTCGAGGACCAGTTCACATTCCATTAGACCCTCATTGGTCTCCTTGTTCTGGCGAAGATCTGTGTTGGTTTGGACTCGAGTGCTCCCTGCGTGCCACCAAATCGATTCCGCGTACCTTGATCACCGCCGTTTCACCAACGTCCGTTGTCAGGTTGGTTTTCCATGTGTTTGATTCGCGAATCAGTTCTTAATTATTCTCAACAGGATTTCTTCCTCCTACTGGTTGCAATCGGTTGCTCCGGAGTACAATGTCAGGCTTGACGCCGGTATATGCGTGTCTTTCAGGAGAAAGTACTCAATTCGAGCCACTGTCTCCGTTCAACTTCAGCGATCTCTGCAAAGTCATCGATCTCTGCAAAAATAGGCCAGTAATACGCCAAGTTCAGTATCTAGTTTGCCTCGTTTACCTCGTCTCATCTCACTGCTCAGACGACGAGAGCATTCTGTCCCTGCGGAACGTCAGCTTTTCATTGAAAGTATTTCATCTTAAATCGTGAATGGTTCCGCCGCGGCTCTGTTTATTAGGGTATCGTTACAACATTGGTCTCCTCTCACTCAACGGACGGTGTATATCCACCTCGCTCTCTCCCTTGCGACGAGGGTTTCGCACCGTAACACTGCGTACTCAACTTGATGGATGGCGATGCAATGTACTTGGCTAGTTTGCGCGAAATTACCTTCAAGGCTTCTCGTGACATCAGCCAGTGTTGGTAGGGTGTCGGCGATGCTGGAGGGTTATTCTACCCTCGGCGTTCTTTCTTATGTTGTTAATTGGTGTATTAAGATCTTTGCTATATTGAATCCGTTGTGCAAGAGTAATCCGTCGAAATAAAAGTTTTGCAACCATGTGACCGAACCGTTCCTTGCCATATCACTCTGATTCCGCCACGGCTTCTTTCGCCTGAAAGCACCTTTCTGGGAACGGACAATTCTGTAGCTGTATTGTTTGTATCTACCCATTTGCTGGGCGTATCCGTCAAAGCCAAGTAGGTTTTTCTAACCCTCACGATTTCTTTGGCTAATTTTATTCAGACAAACTTCACGACCGTTTCTAAGTAATCTCAGGTACTCCATGCACTAACCTTGGGCCGGAAAAGCAACATCACGCAGACTAGCTGCATGCAGGGAAGCCATCCAGCGACGGAAATTTTCACTAATGCAAAGTACTTGGTTATTTCTTTGAGGTTGTATAGCTGAAACGAAGACAGCTATCGTTCCTTCTCGGACAAGGCTGCTGTTCTCGATGCCGGGCTTAACGAATCCCCTCTGCTCGATTCTTGCTGACTGAATTCCCTACTGTCGAAAACTTGATTCTGGAAATAAGCCGGAAAAGTCTATCGCAGCACGGTAAGCCTTCATTTGGTACACTGAGCTTATCTGATTCGTTCGAGGCAGATGAATCACGATACCGCCCCCAGTGGAATCGCCACCATGCATTCTGTCCACTCGTTTTGTTTACACAGGTCGCAGGTTGGATTCTGTCGATGTGACCTATTGGGCTCATTGACACATCACCGTATCCAACGATCGCTGTCTTGCGAGCGTCAATTAAATGAACGGAGCAACGGATCCCCTCATTGCTCCGGCTATTCTGCTCCATCGTCTTGGTAGCACCATACAACCACCTCCCAAACGACATCATTGATGGGTCCATTCGTTTCGCAAATGTAGCCACCTCCCACACATTTGCACAACCCTCTCCAAGAACTGGCAGATACACCTCGCGACCAGCTATCGGACCACTTCGTCATCCTTCCGTCCCCTTCCGTCCCCTTTCATCTTTGCGGTGCTGGTACCAAGTCATCCGTCACCACATTCGCAAGTGCTCGACATTCGTATGCTCGACCACATTATATCTATCTTAGCGCAAGCGGTGATTCCACTAGACAACCGATTACATCGCTATTTACTCGGAAGGAGGAGAGGGACCCAGAGCGATAGAAACAGCTCCCGCTTCCCTTCGTACCTCCAAGAGACTTGCCGTCTCGTTGTCCCCATCTGACCTTCAATCCGCGAGGCCGTGTTCACCTGATTGTTGTGTTTCGATGCAATCCCGTCCGTTCACCAGGCTTACCCCATCCGAATCCCTCAAACGCTCCCGACTAGCTCCTCACCCTCTGCTCTAGGCCTATCATATACGAGTTCTTAAATGATCTAGCGGAACGCTCTCGCGTTGGATACTTCATAACGTTCCCTCTTGGAAAGGGTCGGGATGACGAGCAGAAGCTCTCCATCTGCGTTGAATGATCGGTGTTGGGCCTTTGCGGATTCTTTCTATGGGATCCCCCCAAGATCTTTCCTCTCTAGAATCCGAACTTCCGAAGGCGATTCTTCGATTCCTCCACTATCTTCTCCCTCTCTGCTGTCGATACCCGTATCCCCATCACCGAACCCATAACGACTTCTTCCTCATCCCAACTACTTCGTATACCTCTCTAGCAGGCCAGTGCGCATCCATAGCGGTGTGGGGAACCCACCGCGTCTCTGTTCCATCGTCAACGCAGGATCTGCGAGCGATGCGACAACTCTGGTAGTATTGCCACCGCCATCGCTGCCAACAGGAGGATATTTAGCCAGTCAAGAAACGAGTGGGAGAGCTGCTCCTGCTGACGACGAATCAAATGGTAGTGGGAGTTTGTTCTTCGCATAGGAATCTCCGGACTAATGGATCTCGACCTCGTCGATCGAAGAACAGGCTGTCCCTTTATATCCGTCTCGTACACCTCCCTCCTGCTCTTCTTCATCGAGAAACCACAGACGCGGAAGCGGAGGAATTAATAACGCGCGACATACCCGCCCATCCTCCTCCCACTTCATCATCAACAAGATGGGAAACGCACGAAAGTGATCCACGATGAGATTCTGGACAAGGAGTGGATGGGAAAGGGGGAATTTGTGAACCGAATGTTACACCGTCTACTACCTCTCTTTCCGTATCGACGCCATCAAAGCGAAGCGGTCTCCAATACGAATCTGGGGGTGTTACCACCGGGTTTGGCAAGGGGTTTGTCAGAATGGGGGAAGAGGTTCTTGAGGGAACTCGACAACAAAACCACGATCAGTAAACGCGGGCTGACATTCTCGCCTCCCTCTCATGCCACACGAAAGTGATCCATCGATGAGATTCTGGACAAGGAGTGGATGGGAAGCGTTGAAGAGGGTGGAGTTGTGATCCGAATGAAGGGGTCTGTCAAATGAGGGGGCGAGGTTTTTGGAGGAATTTGACAACAACTTAACGCGGGCTGATATCCTCGCCTCCATGCCCGGGGAATCCGAATCCGAGTTGGACAGGGGAAAGCTTTCCTCCACTGTTATCGCCACACGGCCAGCGGAGATGAGATTCGAGTTGGTGAGAAAACCAAAGTATGGTATTTTGATATGGGAAGCCACGTACGTTGGGTCGACGATCGCTGGGTGACTTGTTTGTTTGTTTTTCGGTTCTTTCTTTTCGGCTTATATTCGCGATTCCGACGAATACTCGGCTATAATGAAATGTATTGGGATCAAGTATTGACGAGTCTCAGATACTGTATAAGTCCTGTAAGCGTACCTTTTTCGTTCGACATGGAATACTCTATATACGAGCAGATACTGTAGTAAGACCAAGAGTAAAAGACAAGCTCCGAATCGCATCTGTTTCAGAGAAGTTTGTACGCAAATCAGAGCATCCGACGGAACCTACATCGTCAGTGTAAGTATGTACAAGCAAAGTTACGGTGAAAGTCCCGAAAGATCCGAACACCATCGCTTCAACGTGACCTTATTATTTCTCTCTTAGCTCTCACCGTCGATGGAGACAACTTTGTTAAACCTCCACGGCCTCGCTACATTGCTCAACACGAACGCCGACGCTTGGGAGGTTGCTACTGGGAAAGAATTGGGTAGGGATAAGTGACCGTCCCCCAATTTGCGGAACTAATCCGTCAATTCGCTTTAGCTGCAGCCCAATGTATAACTTCTGTACCGCTCTGGTGTATCTAACCTCGTTAACTCTGTTATGAGCTGTCCGAGCTCAAATTTACGTCTCATCATTGGTAAATTTCCCGTTAACCCATTCTCAATCCAACCAACCTTTAGGTTAACGTTTTCCGCAAAACACATAGTCATATCGTAGTCTGGGTTTAACCCAGCATCTCAATTCGTCGAAATAGCTTCCTCTACAGTACCCCAACCAGAACAACCAGGCCTCCCAGCCACCAGCGATGCGTCCCCAGTCTCGTCGGGGTCGCCTTCACCACTGGGCCGACCTTCCGTCAGTCGCAGCGGTTCCTTCTCAGGTCCTCCATCCTCCAGCGCCGTCCTCCTCCCCACACCCGGAAAAAGCATCCTCAAAAAATCAACAACAAAGGAACAATCCCTGATTTCCCGATGGACGACTAAAATCACCGCTGGGCTCGGTTCTGCTTCGTCCGTTGGGTCGAATTCGGAGGAGAAACCGCTGAAGAGGGCCCATTTTATATTGCCTGAAATCGCGATTGTGTATCCTATTTCTAGTATGCTACCGCCGAGTACCCCGACGCTTAAAGAAGAGAAGCGGGCTATTGAGGAACGGGAGAAGGAGAGGCGGTGGAAGGTTGTGAGAAGGGCGCCGTCGCTTTCTTCGATGCAGTCTAGCATTGATGAGGAGTAGTGGCCCATGTCCAAGGTGGAATCGTTTTACAGGGAGTGTTGTGGCACCGACGACGAGGTCGACCAAATCGTGTCTAAAGCTCTCCTCGTAAGTCGTTCTCATTGTCTTCGCATCTCCTAACGATTCCTCAGTCCACTTCCGATGCTTCTCCGCGTACCTTAACCCTCTCAGGTCTCCTCGTCCCTCCCGCAGGCTCCCCCATGCAAGTTATAACTCCCCTCGCAGACATCCTCTCAATCGAATGGGGCCTTCGTCGTCTCACACTGTCGTACACTCACCTCACAGCCGCGTCTCTCAAGCCCATCCTCCACGCGTTACTCATTCCGAACTCACTCACCTACCTCTCACTCGAGGGAAACACAAAATTAAAAGGCGAGGCGTGGAGAATGGTCTCCGCGTTTATGCACGAGACCAAATCGCTCAAATTTCTCGACTTATCCAAGTGCCCGAGTCTAGGCTTCGAACGAAAAGGCATGGAATACATCGTCGAAGGACTACCTAAGCTGGGAGAACAAGGGTTACAGTCGCTCAAGCTCGACTCGCTGACGCTCCCAGTTCCAAGTCTGGAAGTGTTGGCTCGAGCAGTGCGGAAGAGCGGACTTGTAAACGTGAGTCTACGCTACAACAAGTATGTTTGTTTCTTCGTCTTTTCGTCAACTAACAACTATCGTAGAATCAACTCGTCCGGTGGAGCGGTGGCAATCGCGTTAATGTGTCGCGATTGGCCAGACGTGGTTCCCGCCCCCATAGTCCCTTCTTCCGCGTCGGTAGCACCTTCAGCACCAACGCCGGTCCCAATGACACCGCCCATGTCTCCCTTACTCTCTGCTCCTCCAGCAGGGAATCGAAGTGCACTACTACCCCCGCCAAAACACCCGGGAATGCAAACCACTTATACGCCATATGTTCCTCGTTCCAAACGAGGTGCTGCTACCACACCCACGACAGCAAATGGTACCATCATATCCTCGTCCCAAGGAGGAATTACAGCAAGATACGGTACCCCTCCTCCTTCTTCCGCAACATCCACCCATCCTTCGCAACCAACCAACGACCGTACTCATCCCTCCCCGGCTCTTCTCTCCCAAGTCCGTGCTCTCGACTCCCTACCCCGTTTAGGTTCCCTGAGAACGCTAGACCTCAAAGGGAACGATCTTAGAACTGGGCTAGGGTACCTCTCCCAAGTCCTAAAACGAAACCGAACCCTCAAAGTACTTAATCTTAGCGAAAATAAAATCGACATACAGGGTCTCGTGGGGCTGGGTGAAGCATTGGTACGTCTTTCCTCTCCCTACTCTCTTCGTTTACTCACGATGACTAGAAATACAATACGACATTAGAGACGCTCGATCTCTCGAAGAATCCATGCTGTGGACCCACGCTAGAGGGTATCCACGCTCTCCGCACCACATTCCCCCAAAACGGATCTCTCAAACGTCTTTTCCTCTCCTCCACCGGTTTATCCTCCCAAGGCGCGATATCTCTCGCGGAATTCCTCCCTGAATCACCCGGCCTCCTCCATCTCGATCTTACAGCCAATTCTGGCCTTGATCTAGCGGGTCTTCTCGCTCTCTCTGGAGGATTGAAGGGGAATTGGGTCATGAGGTGTTTGGATGTCGATGTTCCTGTTGGAGATGAGGAATGTGCGAGGGTGTGTCGCGAGATTCTCAACACTTGCATTCGGAACACCGAAGAAGCTGAACGGGTTGCTAATGCGAGGAGAGGAGGGGCGGAGAGTAGTGTTCCGAGTACACCCTCGTCAGACGCTCCTCCTCTTCCTTCTGCTTTGGGTTCGTTCTCGACTGTGGGGTCTGGAGCGAGCTCGATGTTGATTGGGGGGACGTCGACACCGCCTCAGTCTGCACCGACGCAGAAGAAGAGTGTTGTTTGGGGGATGATTGACGAAAGCGAGTTGGCGAAGGGTGTACGGAGGAGAGAGAAGGAGGAGAGTATTGGAGAGCGGGCTAAAGCGGTTGTAGAGAGTTTGCGACTGGCGTTGGATCCCCCACCCCCTTCTTCGACGGCAGCTTCGGAATCCTTGGGCGGATTCCTAAGCCCGACGTTCTCCCGCCTATCAGCTTCGTTCGCGAAAGGTTCTTCACCCTCGCCCTCTCCTTCGAAACCACCGCCAGCGAAAACGAAACCCGTCATTCCAGAGGACGAGTTTACGAAAGCCACGTCCATTTGGGAAGAACTCGGACGGGTGATCCAGAATATCACCGAAGATCCCGCGTCTGCGCCTTCCATTCCGTTGGAAGAGCTTCTAGTGCTTCATGATGAGTTGGGAGAGTTGGTGAAGCGGGTTCAGGAGAGGATGCCCGTTCCGGTACCGAGGGGAAAGCCGACACTCACCTTACCGTTGGGTGCACTCGCTACTCCCACTCCGACTTCTGCAACGTTTCCTCCTACGTTGGATGGGAGTATACCTGAGGAAGCCGAACCAACGACGCCACGAATCGATAAAGGAAAGGCTAGAGCGGAGCCTGAGCCTGAGAAGCACGAACCCGTCCTCTCACCGACTTCCTCCTTTCTCATATCCAACTCCCCAACCGAAAGTCTTTCAGAAGATGAATACGAGAGTGCCGAAGAGGGTGATGAGCATCTCTCACCATCGCTCGCACGACGGCGGGGAAGAGGCAAGTTCCCACCTTTGGCGGATCCTTCGGAATTCGAAGCGGAGGAGGAGGAAGGGGTAGATGAAGGTCCAAGTCCGACGGACCGGTCCAGGAGTTGGGTTGCAGAGGAAGGGGAGGTGTTCCGCAAGGGGACCGTTCTTCTTGGTCCGGAAGAGATGGAGGGGGAGTGGGAAGGGGAGATTCTCCGACGCGAGGTTCGTTCGTTCTCTTCTTCTCTTCTTCTTTTGACCGAGATTGTGTAGTTGTTGGATGCGATGGTCGAACGACCTCCACCTCGAGATATCATCATTCAAGACCTCGATCCGCCCAATACAGCTTCGTCGTTACCAGAACTAGAGGCAACGCATACTCAACAACCTTCTTCACCAACAACGACGAGTTCTCCACCGATATCACCCACCATTACGACGAAACCACCCCCACGACCGTATGTCTCCCGATCGAGGTCTGGGTCAAACACGAGTGTGAACTCGTTGATGAGTTTGGTTAGTCCTACTTCACCGTTGAGTGGGGTGCAAGAGGAGGAACCTCTGCAGACGGTGGGAGTGGGGTATGCTCCTAGGACAAGGAGTGGGGCGTGATTGGGAGGAAAACTGTGGATTTATTTACTGATTCGGAACTTACTACTTAGTTGCATAATTTTCTCATATTGGTTTCAAAATTCTCGTCTCTCCGGTTCAGAGCATTCTGAGTGCAATTGTAATCTTACAACTGGGAGACGATGCACCATGTGTTACCGTCCAAGTACTTCATCCCGTCTATATTGATCTGTATGTTTGCAGTTGCGTTCTCCATCCGCAAACTCCCTTCATCAGGTATCCTTATTCGCCGGTTTGTTAAGCGCTTAGCCTGTGGTGACTCGGAGATCACCAACTAACTCACTGAGGGTCTATTCGGTGTTTCTCATGTCTCTGAGTGATTGACGGTATGCCGAACAGGTGA
>QLOY01005435.1:0-13422 GCA_003313965.1 Megacollybia marginata
TAACTCAAGAACAAAGACAATCCATTTTAACTCCTAACACAAACTCATTTGACTCACAAGGCTCAAGCCTCAGAAGACCAGTATTGATCTGATGAAGAAGGTTTCATAATGCTTCCTGTGAGCATGATGTGCAAGGGTTTAAAGAAGAGGAGCAGGTCCAATGTAATGGGCCTTGGGACTGGCAACAGTGTTCTTTGTTCTTGAGTTAAAATTGATTACTAGAGTCTCCCTTTGTTCTTGAGTTAAAATGCATTCATAAATCTCCCTTTGTTCTCCACTTCAAATGTATTACCAAAATCTTCCTTTGTTCTTGAGTTAAAATGCATTCATAAATCTCCCTTTGTTCACCACTTATAATGTATTACCAAAGTCTTCCTTTGTTCTTGAGTTAAAATGTATTACTAAAATCTCCCTTTGTTCTTCAATTAAAATGCATTACTAAAATTCCTTTTGTTCTGCAGTCAAAATGTATTAATAAATCTCTCTTTGTTCTCCAATTAAAATGTATTAATAAATCTCCCTTTGTTCTTAAGTTAAAATATATTACTAGGTTCTTTGTTCTGAAGGGGCCAAAATTCTGGCTGAAATCCTTTGTTTTGACTGAGTGAAAATTCACACAAAAGCCCTGATTTGGTCCACCTTTTGTCTATGATTTATATACTTAATTTTGTATGAAGTGTTAATTCAAATTAATATAGGATACTTTAGTAAACATTTTGGGTTGCTTGATAGTCATGAACCAGGGCTGTGAATGGTTGTGTTTGGCTACATGCTTAAGTAAGCCATCGCTATTTTTTTCGCCGCTTTGAGCTCAAATTGGGCTGTATATGTGTAGTTGCATCAGAACTATGAAATGGTACTATCACAATGGTCCTATGCAATCTTTATCATGATTTAGCCTACAGTGGATGATGAAAACATGGTGGAATGCCCTGATTGTGGCGACCTGACAATCCTTCCTTTCCTACTGCTCAGAATTCTATCCTATGGACAACACATTTCCCTTGATAGCAGTAAAAAACTTGCTGTGGTGAATGTAGATATGGTAGAAGCTGTTGAGGAGCTGTGGGAAGTCGGACACCTTCCAAAAAGGGAAATCACATGATCCCAAGGTAGGTAGGTACCCCCCAGGGTCGACCTTAAAAAATAAACCAACCCCGTGTGTGATATTACAATGCCGAGACTCCCTTGCTTCAAGCTTCATGTTCTATCCTATCAATAATGGTCCCGACAAAGCTCCAGAACCTGGCTTCTTCTAGCTCTTTTTGTTTGGTAGGGATATCACTGGCAGTGCTGAGATGGGTTTCCTGTTCTTAAGCAGATAACCTGAAACAGGTATTTCATATATCTTTAAATGCAGTCAACATTGTGTGCTGCATAGCTGAGTGGTACAACACATGGTAGGCCAGATTGTTCTATTTTGGCAAGGCTAACATTTGATTGGTGCTCAAAGTGCTCTTTTGACAATGTGCTCAAATTAATTTGATACCTCTGTAAACACTTGTTTTTTGTATCACATCAGTGTCAACATGGGTTCAGATGTACTGTTTGTCTAATACTACAAAACATCCAGATATCATGTACTACATGATTAGTTTGGCAACTGATTCGGGAGAATCTATATGCATGCAATCTCGATACATTGACTTTATATATGATCACAACTGTCAATTGCTGCATGCACTGTGTAACCTAATGGTATCATGTATAATACTAATAGGCCGGAGCTCTACATTTTACAACCCTTCCGTTTGATCCCAACTCAACCTTCTCCATTTCCTCACTTTGTTGATTGCCCAGAATCAGAGTATGAGTTGGGTGATAGAGTACCTCATTGGTACCTAAGGCAGAGAGACAAATTGTGTTGAAAGAGTTATATGCCCTAAAGAGCAAGGCTATCATTGACAGAGAAACTAGAAGGGACAAGGGTGCTATCAATAAGGCATCGTATGGAGGATCTACAAAACAGCTGTGCAACAGTAAGCAATATGTGTCCCTTCCAGTCATTGTAAAGGAGTCAAAATCAGAGACACTGGTGTCTGATCCAGAAGAGGTCAAGGAATCAACAAGGCATTATTGGAAAGACCTGTACAAAGGGAAACCAGTGAAAGCTATGCCCAAACACTGGCTTCAAACTCCATCTGTACTCCATATCAAGCAAGGAGTCTCTGAAAAGCCATTCTCATGGCCATTGCTACCCAATTTAGATCAATTTCGTATCATGCTCAGCAGAGGTAATCCCAGACCAGCACCAGATCCAGACCAATGGGAGAAATGCATAATCAAGCAACTATCTGATTTATCTCTTATAATTGTTCTCAAATTACATTGTACAGACAAATCGGTTCCCAGGAGATCATAGCTACAGATGATACATAAGCATGGTTTGAGAACTGATGGTGAGGGATTATGCTATCTAATTTTCTTGCTAATTCCCCAATGACATGGTTGAACCTGAACCTTATTGAATATGTTGCTAAGACTAGGATACTACCAGATACTCAAGTTGCTACACAGGAGGATGTGCAAACTAGGGGTATCATGAGTTACCTGGCCAATGTCAAATACTGGGCATCTTAGAATAAAACAACAGTCTGGGCAGCAAAGAGAGACCAAATGAAAGGGTTTGACTACTTGTCCCCTGATGTTATATGATGCTATAAGAGCATATGGACTGCCTGAAAGCATCATATCTATGGACCAAGCTGCCCAAATGGACAACAGATGCTTTATCCATACAGCTCATGGAGTTAGCCAACTGATTGTAATCAATGGTGTTACCAAATGGGATGGCCCCCCTTTCCCCAATCAAATCAACTCTAACCACAAGCATGGGACATCACTATCTCAATGATCTACTCAAAATGAATGCAGATACATTGATTATAACATCAGAATCATTGATGAAGGCAGACTCACACACTCCAGGTGATAATCTTTGTGTTCAGATTGGTATGATTGAATCCACTGATGATCCATTTATATTCTCTACTCATTAAAGTGGAATACACTCGAGATGGAGAGATTTCAGTTTGCATATGGATGGATCACAAATTGGACTAAGACACAAGCCTATATCCTCCAACCAACAGCTGAAATAACATCTTCAAAAGTGATATTTGACTCCATAGACATGAGAGATGATGGTGATCCCTCAGTAGTTGTCGAACATGAAGTATCACTGATTGAAAATGAACTGGAATTTCTGAGAGCAAAGATTGATGACCCAAAGTCAAGGGCTAATGAACTCAAGGATATTATAGACAACTTTGTCTTTCCCAAATTCATTAAATGTTCTCCTATCACTCTACTGGGAAAGATTGTATTGCAGAACATCATCTCAAAGTGTAGAGCTTTGATATCTCTGCAACCAATATGACAGGATGCTGAATCTATTGACAAGATAACTATGAGAGTCCATGAGCAGCTGGGCTTTCTGTTTAGGCCTAACTCTGCCATTCTGATCTACCCATTGAGAAACATGGTTTTGGGTTCCCATCAGTTGCTCGAATAAATGCAGGGCTGCCATTAATGGAATACATAGAGATCTGAATCATCATCTTAGAGCCTACACAAGTCACTTTGGCTGATTGGACATGATCACTAAATGGATGCATTGACCCCTAACCCAATCAGCGTCCAAACAAGGCTTGAGTCAGAGATGGGGGAAGATTCCAGCTATGTGGCTGATTGCACAGCAAGCAATGGGTAACAGTGAAGAGCAGAACAGAATACAACTAAATCAAACAGACTATTCCTATGTCTTAACTGGAGATGTATCCTTATCACACTGTTTTCAAATTGCTAAGGCTGTATGTTGCAATGATGTATTCACCAAGGTTGATGGCCACATACTCAGATCAGCAAGATCACAAAAGATTATCTTACTTAAACATCTAGGGTGTTGGGTTACTAATGATCTAAATGGCGGGATTTGTTTTCAGGGATTCCATGACACAGAACTTAGACTTGGAGTAAATCTAACCAGCAAAGCAAGCCATAACATCCATAGGATCAGGAATGCAGCATCTCAGATGAAAATAGAATGGCTCTTCAAAGGCTCACATGACTTGCTATTACATTGAGATGAGTGTCAGAGAATGGTAGAATCATCAACCTGAATTACAAGATGAAACCATCTGATATTATACAACCAGATGGAGAATCTGAATGGTGGGCATCAGATGGATCAATGAGGCCAGCAGATGCTACTATATTCGACCAAAGACAAATTGCAACTGCTGTGACTGGTCCAAAGACTCTAGTCCTCAAATGTTGTGGGGTAGCAGCTACAATCCCTCA
Source organism: Megacollybia marginata (assembly GCA_003313965.1). Taxonomy (NCBI): domain Eukaryota; kingdom Fungi; phylum Basidiomycota; class Agaricomycetes; order Agaricales; family Porotheleaceae; genus Megacollybia; species Megacollybia marginata. The sequence continues at coordinate 4,303 of QLOY01005435.1, forward strand.
GGCAGAAATCATGGGTCACATCTCAACAGCTCTAATTAATGATCGAGTAAAAGAAAGCAGAAGACCCCATGGAACTCAAAACACCCTGCTGGCAGACCGTCTTAACACAGTCAAACTACTTCCTCAGTTCCAAATGGATCAGCTTGACAAATGTTTGAGAAGGATGAATGGGAGATCATACTACAAGTGGTTATTGAGAGTATTAGACTGTACCTCAATGAATATCAAGCATATCAAGGCTCATATCACAAGTTCATCACCAGAATGTCAACTAAATCATGAAGCTGACTATTATGCCACCAAAGCACAGAACTTCATCAAAGACATCCCTATTGCCCCAATTCCAACATTTACTATGGATGAATTCACATTTAGAAGTGATCAGCTTGGGTGGATTGAATCCAATATCAAGGGTGTAGCTGAAAGATCGATCCTATGGAAACAATGGACATGGCTATATATGGCAAACAAACACTCCCGACATACCTGTACCAAGGCAAATAGTGCATACTCAGCTGCAGTCCAACTGTATGCCAGATCTTACCAGTTACCAGTATCCCACACTCTGTTCAAGAGGGATAGACTTGAAGATGATGCATGGTGGAACACTGACTGAGACTGAACATCACATATCTACTGAGTGTCCTCAATATGAGGACTGGAGGGTGAGGGAGGCCAAGGAAACAGCTAAGAAAACAGAGGAGATACTCAAGGAGATTGACATCCATCCAAACACTAAAGATAAGTTAATAAGAACAGCATACTCGCTTTTTACAGATAACAATGTGTGGCCAGCAAACCAATCAGTATACTACACAGGGCTTTCTCCATCACTAGATGATATCGACTTCTCTAGCCTTGGTCACCTAGCAGCACACAAGATAAGATATCAAATTGCTGCAGAGTGGCATATGAGATCAGTTAGACTAGCAGGAAGGATATTTGAGGATTATGTAAGACAAATGGCAAAGAAGCAGCTTACACAGTGAGGAGTTGATAACACTTGGGTTCATCAGGATGAGTTTCTCAGAAGTTCCACCTCAAGTTTCTTGGGAATGTAGATGAATATCATTATGTAAAAAAAACACAGAATAAAAAAAAACCAATAACAATGCGGCTCCAGGACTCGAACCACAGTTCATCAGAACGGTTGGTACCTTTCAAAAAGGAATCTACCCACTACACCATATGTCACTATGTTACTTGTGGCACTATACAGATGTTAGCTGACTTACTTTATCAAGAAGTTCTGCTGTTGGATGAAGTGAAACTGTCCCCCTGTGTGATACTCAGTTCAAATGGTAGTGCTCGAGAGTAACCAGTGAGCTTAAAAGTCAACGCTGCGGCTCCAAACCGTTGATCCGTGGTATAGGAAGGAATCAAAAAATACCTATGATTGAACTAAAAGATTACCTGTGTTCATCGATCCATCATATCAACAGTCGGGTTGGCGGGAGGAAATCACCAGACTCGATCCGAGTTGTAAAAAGTCATAAACCACCAAGTGGAAATGTATCATGTCCTGGCGGTGAACTATTGACAATTGTAGCCTTTGTAGGTACAGTCTGCAAGAGAGGAAACCTACCAAAGTTCGAGCAACCAATCAAACTCTGAGGGAAAATTAGGGTTAAAGATATGTATCATTTACCTGCAAATGGTGGAAACTGAAATTATGGATGTCTGAGAAAAGGTAAGTGATCTTATGACGCACTATCGAAATTCTGTAGGATACAAATGCCTTTAGGGAGCTGCATACAACATAGATAACCATTTCTATAGCAAGAAGGCAAAAAAAAAACAGAACTATTGTAGTGACTAAACCGAGTGAGAACTTGGATGCGAATTGTTGTTTGAGTGACTCTACCCTACAAAGGACGTTCAACAGAAGACCAACAGAAGACTTTCCGAGCTGGATTCTGGGAAACAATCGACCTGAGACAAAAGTGTGAAACTTGACATACCTCCTCAGCTCGTCAGCAAGTTGTGAGGAGTCGTAACATGCATCGATGGATGTCATGCCTGTGTTGCCATTGTCGAGGCTGAAGGCATGTTGTAAATAAACACAGCCAAATCATGATATCATGATTACTCAAATAATATATACATATGCTAAACTAAAAAAAAGCCTTATACACAGAGTCCAGAATGAAAAGTGTGTTGTGTGAAAAGGTGACTTGTAATGAATGAATTCCGAGTCCCTATTTATAGGGAATCGGTCTTTCACCCTCTCGATTTAAGCTCACCCTGTATAGATCCATAACTGCTGAGGGCTGGTTCTTCAAACCGGCAAAGCCCGCTATCTTTCGGTGCAGATGTGTTTTATTTGGGCAAGTGGGTGTCTACTAACAGGAAGAAAAAGTCAGCGGTTTGTAGATACTAGTAATAAACCATATCCAATCAGTGCCCAGAACAAGGCATTTGACAAATGAAGATACATAAAGAGGTAATAGGACAGCATACAGGAAGCCATCACTATGATGGCAGCAAATATGAGACAAACTGCCTGAGTTCTAAGATGGAGGACAGCTAGAAAACAGACATGTAGAGTCTGTATGGAAAGTTGATGGAAAGATACCTGGTGACTGTCAAGAAAAGCGAGCATGGAAGGCATTGTGAAAGAAAACAATACATAAAAAAGAAATAACAAACAAAAGCAACCGGTCATACCCGAAACAGGCTGAAATGCCGGATCAGCAGGCAAAGGCCCGAGGAAAGAAACATATGGTTTTTGTTTGGAAACCTAGTAAACCAAAAAAAAACACAGCTTTTCACCCAAAATTAAGGTTTACAGCCAAACCTTAAAATAGGGCTCGATACAATACCCCTCTATCCAAGGGTAGCGGGAATTAGGAAAGCTTCTTGTGCCTGCTTCTTTTACATCACGCTGGTGCGGTTTCCGAACTATGGCCTTCAGCTTCATTAGCTGCTGTATCAAGTCACCCCGAGGTAAGGTGAACCAATAGTGTAAGCTAAGTATCCTGACTAACATCCAGGTGGCTTCTATGTTGTTTTGGGCTCTGTACCGGGAAAGACCGGGAACTCCAAGGGTACGCATACTTCTTTAGACTGAGTCCCTCCAGTGAGTCCAGTCTCCCTCTTCTTGCTGCAACCACTGTGGCTACCACCCACTTATGTCCATGGTCCCACTCTCCTCTTTCACCCCGGCTTGTATGCTCTGACACTGCCATCAACTGCAGGCTAGGAGAGGCTAGGCCATTGCCCTTAGCCCTGGCACATGACACGTGACACGGAAAGATCTGTTCTCAACGTTCTGCTCCCTTTCCTCGCTCCTTCCCCCTTCCACTTATGATGAAATCTTCACTCACAAGCATATCAAAGTGAGTTCTTGTTCATACAAGTGTGTTTTTGCTTACTTTTGAACTGTGACAGGCATTGAGTGGCGGATCACCATTGTGTAGCGGATTTGAAGACCTTCCTGATAAATTTCTGTCCGGGTATCCATAGCAATACCACGTTTACTCTTCAAACTTTAGGTGGGTGTTGTGTCTTTTGTCTTCATCAACAATTCAGCGATGCAGACAGAGGCTCTGACCCACAAGGAGATAATCTCGCGGGTCTCAAAGCTGTGAGCTCTATCCATTCTACACATACTGGTTTTGACGCTGATAGAACCTTGATGTACAATATACAATCGGGGTGGCAACTGGCGTACCCAACATTTTCATCTCAATTGGAAACTCATATACAGATGGTGAGCCTAATGAATGTCTGTCATATAACTGAGACTCTCCTTTAGATGCTGAGGGTTTCATTGATATCATTGACTAGTCAGCGGCCATTTACTTCTGTTTTTGTCTACGCTTCTGATTCTGCGAGAATAGCTTACAGAAACAGGGTGCGCCGCTGCAAGTGCTAGTTATGGTTTTGACAGAAAGTGGTTCTGAATATGTTAAATGTACATGCCATTGACCTTCCCACAGAGGGTGATCTACACATCAGTCGAAAACAGGCTTTGCAACACCTGCATGACTCTTGGTGCTCATGGTGTATCAATCTTGTTCTCATCTGGTGATGGTGGCGCCTCTGGTTCACAATGTAAGAGCTTCTCTGCATGCTTCTTTCTGTTATATTGGTGGTTTTCATCGCAGCGCAATCATGCAGCTCGTTTGTGCCAACCTTCCCTGTGGGATGTCCCTACATCACTTCCATTGGTGCTATGGGTGGTGTTGCCCACGGGATTGCCACTAACCTCAGCTCTGGTATCATCCTTCTCATCGTCTGAGTAGGTATTGACTAAATACTTCAGGACCCCGTACGTGTCCAAATACTTGTTCATTCTCAGTCTTTACATGCCCTACAGGTCACTGGTCCAAACTTCGATGCCCTTCTTGCAGCTGCAAAGTTGGCACAGTAAGCAGTTTATGAATCACTACAGTTTGGAGCATATGTAACTCTGAATTGCAATGGGTTTTACAGAGAACTTGGAAGGAGGTATGGTGATACGTACGTATGTTACCTTTACCACTGTGTGTGCCACACAAGCTCCGTTGCTTGGATGGTGCAGCACATGTGCTCCTCCACCCAATTTGATGATGATGATTCATACCGATAGACAGTGGCATTGTAGGATCCAGCTAGATATTTATCCTGGAACAATGCCTATGAAAGCAGCAGCGAGGAAATTCGCACTTTCATCTTTCATTGCCTTCATGAACCTTGCTCAGAATCAAGACTGATACAAGAAACAGAGATATTGCCCAAGCAGTAAGCCCACTAAACCCTGGCGTGAGCATGATCGTCTCCCATAACTGACCCCCGTGAGCACGATTACAAGCGGGAACATATGCCACTCCGACCCCTCAAATATCACCCGGGATATGTGAGCATTGGTTCAGAGGCAGAGATTGCTTTGGGTGTCCATTACACTATGGACATAGGCTGAAGAACGTAGCGGGAAGGCATCTGTTGACCAAAATACCTGTTGCCGCATCGCTACTCCTTCTTGACTCTTTCTGGCGTTCTGGCAAGTGGAGCAAGCAGGTTATAAAGCCAGCGATTTTGAGCAGTTTTGAGCCTACTGTACATAGGAGGAAGAAGCTGAAGATGTAATGTATTCAGCTGAGAAATCCCTTGAGACACACTTGCAAGCTACAAAGCGAATAAAAGAACCTTCAGAGAATAATGCTATGGTATTGTTACGGTTGGTAAGCACGTGTGTTCAATATGCGTCACACATGTGACTTTGTTGATCCCTGCTTCCTGCTCTCTGTCTGTTCCTCCTTGCTACTACCATGGCCAAACGACCCAAATTGACGACAATGACAATGGGTTTTTCGGGCATAAAACGAAATGCATCAAAGAAAATGTTTTATGGCCGTAAAGTTAAAGAATACAATGATTTGATATGACAATCAATATGTAATGGTTAGTGAATATGTATACCCCATTTGATGGACCACAATGACTATGGTAAGTCCTAGTACCCTCAACCTACCTGCCCAGGTCCCTCACTGCAGCGCCTGGGAAGCAGATAAGCTTCAAGTCTTTTGATCAATGGAACGTGCCGACATACTCAATACATACTCAGTTCAAAGCTCGGCCCATCGGCTTCTGTGGTGCTGCTTCTCCTGAGTATGCCTCGACTACTCCCTCCTGGCTATAGCATACACAGCCAGTGCTAATTTTTGAACGCACAATGCAGGGACCCCAAATCTTGTATAATGCAAGTGTCAACTATGGTTAAGGCAAACATTGTGAAATGTTGTACAACACCTGTCTCTGGCGTTGTGAAATTACAGTTCAAACTAATTATAGATAAAGTACTTTATCCAGTGAAATTGTTAATCCTACTTTATTGGATTGTTCTGGGACTCGGAAATGCCATGCAGATGGCCCACTAACGGTAACTAATTGTGATTATGCACATTTTCCCCTCCTCCTTCTCCCCTTCTTCTCCATATAAAAACAACCCTCCATGCTTATTGCTGGGCAGAATATTCATCTCCACTGCTGAGGTGGATAAGTTAGATGTACAGGGGCAGGCAGCTGCAGCTCTTGTGCATCTGTTGTAATTGTGATATTGGAATCCACAGCTGGATGTCTAAACTCCAGCGATATGATTCGTGAAGGGCGAGGTGATCTGGGAGGAGGAGGAATATAGTGACAAGGTCTGCTGGGTTCTAACCACCAAGAATGGTGTCGCTCTATCAGTTTTACTGTTATCATCAACAGGACAGCGACACCAAAACTGGCAGCGAAAATAACACCCAGAACCAGTGGAATGTCTGGATTAAAAACTGACATAGGGGCCACCAGCAAATTGGCTGCTTGTTTGTAATGCTTCCTAGGAGATTATGAAGCAAATTAATGCAGGAGGAAGATTATAATGCCTGCAGTATAATATAAAGCACTCCTTGTACAATATAATGCTTTATAATCTAGAGGGAGATTTATGTTGCATCAGGCAGCTTAATAATGATTTAAAAACAAGTGAAGGAATAATACTCTGAAGTGAAGGCTGGACAATCTAAAGGAAGAGACTCAAGGGGGGTGATTGAGAAATTCTGCCTATCTTAGACTTCTCACTTAATCCAAAGTTCATTTGCCAACTCCTTATAATGTGGTTTGTGTGGCTACAGTATAATGTCCCCATGGTGTAGTGGTAAGGCTGCCTGTGGACTAGAGTCTGGGAGGTCTAGAGTTCAATTCCCATAGGTGACATTAATTAATTCACATGAACCAACTGGCTGACTTGTATACTAGGTGTCACTCTAAGTGGGTCAACAAACAAACAAACCAGGTGGGCAAACAAACAAACATGACCAAACAAAGGTCAACAGATTGGGTGGAGGAAGAGGTAGATACTGTTTTCATGTAACATCTACAGGACCACTTGATTATATTCCTTCAAAAAGACCTCTGACTCAATGTAAAGGTAGGTGAAGTATTATATTGTGGCCACTAGTTTGTATTGCATCCATCTAGTTTACTTAGCTTTAAAATGCATGTCCACTCTCATTATTTGTCTTTAGAATGTAGCAGCTACTTTATAAAGCATTTGAGTACTTTCTGTAGCAACTAGGGACTTTCTATAATATTATAATCAAGCAGGCCTTTTGCTGGTGCGGGCAGGAGATGATGGGCTTGTTGTTTTCCAAACTTTTGATGTGAGCTGTGGCTCAGCTTTTGTGTTGGCTCAGCGGTCCAAATTGGGAAGGTGATGGCACAGAAGAAAGAGAAGTGCAAATAGAGTCAAATAGTTTCAGAAGAGACGTGTGGCTTTCTATTCTATCTGGCACCATAGTCTCTTGTAAGACAATACACGATCAGGACGGTTTTGTTATGCCATGTATGAGTCTGTCACATATGTAACCCCCCATTGCACACCCATGTGATTATGTAATCATGGGTCACAATGTTCTGTACTCCCCAGGACGACGTGTCTGTACCTTTCTCTATGCACAATCTCTCTTGTATCATCCTATAATCAATAGATAGATCAATTGCCCACCCAAACCAACCCGAATGCACCGAAACCTCGCTGAAAAGAAACTTGTAACACTTAGAATTCCAGAGATTCCACGTCCACCACCTCTTGCTGACTCACCAGAACACTGTCCAGAATCTCACCACAAACTGTCCATTAATGCTGGAAAGGAAAGAAGTCAATCAATACATTGTATCGACCTGTTGACAGTTGACCAAAATCCATCCATTGACACTCAACTGAGATGCATTGAATTGATCAATTGACACTTGATCAAAATTGGAAATTACTATATGCGTCCTAGGTGAGATACTCTACAATCATACCCTACGTCACACCCTAATTGTCCGCATAACCAAGCTCATCAACAACAGTTGTGTTAGACCCAGACCTCGATCGGGAGATGTATGGTCGCGGGGGTGGTTTTGTCATAATCGTGGGTGATATGGGCGGAGAACTCGTGTGTGTTGGGTAACAATGTAGCTGTGTTGGGCGGATCGAGGTCTTGAATGATGATATCTCGAGGTGGTCGTTCGACCATTGCATCCAACAACTACGCAATGTCAGTCAGAAGAAACGAGAAAAAGAGAACGAACCTCGCATCGGAGAACCTCCCCCTCCCCCCTCCATTTCTTCTGGACCAAGAAGAACAGTCCCCTTGCGGAACACCTCCCCTTCCTCTGCAACCCAACTCCTGGACCGGTCTGTCAGACTCGGACCCTCATCCACCCCTTCCTCTACCTCTGCTTCGAATTCTGAAGGATCTGCCAAAGGCGGGAACTTGCCTCTTTCCCCGCTGTCGTGCAAGCGATGGTGAGAGATGCTCATTACCCTCTTCGTTGCTCTCATATTCGTCTTCTGATAGACTCAGTTGGTGAATTGGATATGAGGAATGAGGCAGTTGGTGAGAGGATGGGTGCGTGTTTCTCAGGCTCAGGCTCCGCTCTAGCCTTGTCTTTGTCGATTCGTGGTGTCGTAGGTTCCGCTTTCTTCAGGTATACTCCCATCTAACATAGGAGGAAATGTTACGGAGGTCGGACTGGGAGTAGCAAGTGCACCCAGCAGTAACGTGAGTGTCAGCTTTCCCTTCGCTACCAAAACAGGCAGAACGTGCTTCACCAACTCTCCCAGCTCATCATGACGTACTAGAGCTTTTCTAACAGAACGGAAGGCACAGACGCGGGATCCTCGGTGATGTTCTGGATCACCCATCCGAGTTCTTCCCAGATGGATAATTGTCCACCAGTTTCATTTTCGACGGCGGTATTGGTTTTGAAGGAGAAGGTGAGGGTGAAGGCCCCTTTGCAAATGAAGTTGATAGGTGGGAGAACATCGGGCTCAGGAATCCGCTTAAGGATTCCGAAGCTGTCATCGAAGAAGGTGGATCCAACGCCAGTCGCAAACTCTCTACAACAGCCTTTGCCTGCTCACCGATACTCTCCTCCCTGGAGCACCATATGCGTTTCTCGGTTGCTTGTCAAGAACCACACTTGTGCCCGGGTGTATCAAGGGTGTGGCACGCTGAGTTCATCAGGGGTTGTTTGTTTTCAAAGTACAGGGGAACATGCGAACAACCGCTTGTAGGCTTGCTTGTTGATGTCATCAGGTGTAGACTGACCGCGGTCCGGTTCAGAACCTGCTGAACCTCGGTTCGAACCTGAACCGGACCTGAG
>QLOY01005446.1:0-10168 GCA_003313965.1 Megacollybia marginata
GCTTAAATGATACTGTGGAGAGTTATTGTCACCAGAATAGAATAAATAATGGCTGAGGCTCACCTATTGCATCTCACAGCCCACTCGCTGACACTTCATTACATCAATCCCAGCTGACTGCTTGTCCACAGAAACTCTCCACAAAGGCATGCAGCCAGAGCTGATGTGCGCATGCTATTCTTGTGCTTCTTCTCTAAGAATGTGGTCCTCACGGCTCCAATATTGATTGGTGTATGGCAGTCTGGGCATGTCACCATCCCATCTGCATTCAGCTGAATCTAGAGAAGTTTCTCAGGCTTGTGGACTCATATAATGACCCAAATAGTACTTACATTGACCATATAGGCTCAATATGGCAGAAAAACTCGGGAAATAATGTGACCTCCCAAAAGTTTTTAAGGGCCTGACCGATTGACTGACTGACCATCCCTATATCTGGAATTTTACACATGACACCCCCTTGCGCAATCCAGCCAGCAAAAGTATGTGCATGTGACTGACTCAGCCCTTCAAGCTTCAAGTTCTGAATAATGCCCAAGTTCATCTTTGATGCTCACTGTCGTTTTCTGAGTATGGGCAGTGTTTTGAATACCATTGATGAGGAACGTGCAAGTGCATGGGGCGAGACCGATATATCTAGAAAGCCTGCAGATCCACACAGAGCACTGCGGACAACAAGACACTTCCAGTATATGCACAACTGCTTTGATATTCCGAGTTTTGTGAGGTTTCTATCTCAATAGAAGGCTTATTTCAAGTTGTACTGATTTTCTAGAAAACATGACAAACATATTTCCTATAGGCCAGAAGTGGGTTTAGACACCAAGGGTGTATGATAGAGGCCGGGAACATATGTCACACGAATTCACAAACAGACAATCACAAAGTTGAACACAAATGTCAACCAAAAGACAAATCCAAGTCAAGATGTATGCAAATCCAAGATGATTCCTCAAATCAAGTCTCAAATCACATGAAGGATAGCACAAGCACTGATAACAATAGATTTCTGAACATGGAACCCAAAGTACAACAGGTAGCAAATCACTTATCTAACTACTAGAACTTCGAGTCCTTTTATACAAATGCCAAGCAGATACTAGAATAGACGAAACATTTCCAAGTTTTCTTCCTAAGCTGATTCTGACTCACAGGAGAGGACGGAAGGCTTATCCAAATGCTCTTGACCTTTGATGACTCCTTCCGATGGTCCCTTGATTACCATCTTCCTTATTGGGTCCTATCTGATTCTCTGAATCTCTCTGATACTCCTAGATATGACTGGGTAGACCTTTCCAGGCCCTCGATCATCTTACAAAGAGACCGATCCTAGAGTCATTGTGACTCCAACATTTTCGATCCATGATCACTGAATTCTAGATCAGTGGAGCTGAGCTGATCGACATTATCCTGAGTGCCAGTTCTAGACTTAGCAACTCCTTGACTATTTCCAAGTCCAAGCGGAGTCGAGTCCCAAAGCTTTTCAACTTTCCCGAACGTTTCTCTAACCATTCGACTTTTCTAGTTTTCTAGTTGCCTATTACTGTTTGCTTTCTAGATAGTCAACTTTTCTAGATCTTTTGTAGATAGCTCGGATTCGAATGATATCTTTTCTTTCACTAAGTAAAACCTCTGGCAATACCTCATAGAGTCTAGCTGATTCATAAGTTAACTGTATCCCAGGCGATAGCTAACCACGACTCATCAATCCGGTTTTCTAGATCTCTAACACATAGCTTTAACTGTGTTGTAAGCTATAGCAAGTAATTCCTAGAATGCGGATATCAAAGCTTAGACTTATGTAGAGTATTGAAAGAACGATTTATAGCCTTAGCCAAAAATCGGTCATATCACCAAGGTTCATTGGCAAACTTACTAGTACATGAGGATAACAAATACCTTATCGCTTGCTAGAGGCTGTAAGCCTAAGCGATAGATAAGGTAGCAGACAGATGAGACAGTACTACCCTATATGGAATGCACGTGACATCACCACCTTCTATTCTTCCTCCCATCATGTTTCTGTTGTTGTTCCCATTCCGCCATACAAGAAATCTGACTGCTCAATCTGCTACAATTTTCTATTGACCCACCCTCCTCTCCCCAATTCATATAATCATCGAGCACCGGTTCTGAACCAGCATAGCCCACTACTTGTCATATTCTAGATAGCTTAGGTCTCTGATTATGAGTTGATTTTACATATGTACAAAGTGTTAGCTTGTCATCTATCTGGATACCCAGCGGACATGACAAGGAGTGGCTCAAAACCACACAGAAGGACAAAACGAAGTGACAAATCTGCAATTGAAAGCAATGAGGACGGAGTGACTGTGGAAAAATGCTGAGACACCTACAGAGGAGGAAGACATCGGGGGGACGGGCATTGGAAACAAAGAAAAACATCAGATAACATTATTTAAAGAGACATGGACCCAAGTTACAATAGATTGGAGTAAAACAGAGTGGCATTGGAGTAGCCATTAGCGCCAAGAGATCGGCAAGGGCAAAAGCATGCGGTCTTTGTTTGTAGACAGATAAAACTGCACAGCAAATTCTCCAAAATCCTGATGGCGTGTGAAACCTTAAAAAAGATCATGATAGAACCCTCTACCTAAATGTAGTGGGAACTCCACTTCCAATCATCATTCATCTAGCTAGCACTTGCAGGATGGTAGCTTTTTTCCTGGACCAAGGTTTTCCCTCACTGAGGTTTACTTGGTCAGGTTTTGACGCACCTGATCACTGTAGTTAGTAATCTACATTACATGTATTTGCTTCTCTCTATGCTGGGTGGGGTCATCATTCTTCCTCCGATGCTTCAAGGCTGCCTGGCGTCTGAACTCAGAGCTCAGGAGAATCGTCTCCTGTGCTGAGGTTCATTGGCAAACTTACTAGTACATGAGAATAATGAATACCTTATTCCCACTACCGTTAGGTAGTAGGGTCTTACTGAGCCCTAATTTAAGGTTTGGCTTGCAATCAGTATTTTGGATAATTGTATTGCTTATAAATTTACTGCCATGTGGTTTTTGACCATGCTATGCTGTTGCCAGCTTTTTTACGCGTCATCCGGCCCCACATGTGGAGCTATCCAAATTTGTCTCTGCTAACCCCCCTGCTCTTCCTTCCGCCCCAATGTCTTGTCTGCCTGAAAACCCTGTTTCCACCTTTTTGGATGGCGCTGCTGTGGCTTTCGTTGTTGACAACAGATTGTCCAACTCTTTTTATCCGCCTCCTTGGTGTAGAGAAACACCATCACTTGTCTCTTGCCATTATGCTGATGGTTTGGTATATTCATCCTTGGTCTCTTTTACTGCCTCAGGCGATGTGCCTTGCCTTGATCTGGGCTGTGATTGGCTCAACGCATGACAAGGTGAGTATTCTTGTGTTTTTTTTTCATCTGTACCTGATGTTCTTTTCTCAAGTGGAGAAAAGTGTCTCTTCCTCTGTGAGAGTGGTGTCCTCTCGGAGTATAATTGCTGTTCATCCTGAAACAAGTTCTTCTTCGTTGTTGGCAGATTCTGCTGTGAATCGTGTTGCCTTTCCGTCTTCTGCCCCTGTCTCTGACGTACGATTTGTATCTTCTTCTACCATGCTAACTTCCACCCCTGCATCTGATGCACCAGTCGCATTGTCTTCTGCAAATGTTGGTTCTGGTGGTCCAGTTTTTGTCCCTACTGTTGAACACTCAATTAGTGTCCTGTATGATAACATTGTTCGAGCTCGAGGAGTTGGTGCTTGTTCGTCTGCCTGGATCAATGGGGCTGCCTGTGTCGGTACATGCTGTAAATAAAATTTTATAGTGTATATGACTGCCCATGTTTCAGCAGTAGCAGGCGTTGCCAGTTCCGTCCAGCGCTCGATAGTTATCTGTATGGTGTTTACAAAGTGACAAAATTCAATTAGTGTGTGACTCACTTGTTTCTGTGCTCCTTTTGGCCAAAAGCATGACATTAGCCTTTATTCAATGTTTCCCACAGTTTTGAGTGCGCGACTTTTTGAAAAAAAGCGCAACTTTCAGAAATCAGCACAACTTTAGGAGACAGTAGCCCAAGTTTTGCACAGCAACATGGGATGCTCTTACAGCTACTAGTAGGTAGTATTGCTCCTGCTAACATTTTGTTCCTGGTGGCCTACCTAGTACAGGTCGACTATCTGGCAGTGGCTTGGCAGTGGCATGTTTGTTTACTCACACATGATCACCCAGTTGGCTACCTCCATGACCGTCACCTCCAATGTCATTAATGTCTTTTCCCACTGTTCTAGTACATTTCAAAACATTTCATCCTCTCTATTTGGCTCGTAGTTCAATGTTCGACACTCAACAGCTCAACATCGTAATCAAGTGCCAGCACTGTGACAGTGCCAGTGCTACCATAGTATCCGGATGGTGAGCAACAATACAATAATACCTATTCCAACGTCTCGATAGGCTTATTATACTATCAGATTTGGAGGTGTGCTTGTCATCATTGTCAACATGTAGTTATACTTTCTCACTCTGAGATGCTGGCTAGGTTTCTGATGTCCACTTGACCACTGGTCATTCCTATCATGGTACGCCATCATTCCCTCCCTACTATTGATGCTGATAGGCACCGTGATCTTCAGGATGAAGACGACTGATCACAGTTCGATGTTTAACTATCTTGATTCAATTTGTACACCTAGTATGTCTGCTCATTTGTGGTATCCTTAGTATCTAATAACAGTCACACTTCAGATCTTTACCAAACTTGCGATTGTACAGAAGGAATATGAAGTTATCCCCCAGTTTTCTATTGTTGACTGTATTCCTAGGCATCAGTGGCATCTCATGGCTGCTGGGCCCATTCATGCAATCAGAATGCCTTGGCAAGGGACTTGCGATGTGCTATGAACTGGATGCATAAACACCTTGTACTAGTAGTCAGATAATCAATGTATTTGTATGCTAATACAGCACGTGTTTGTTTTCCTGATTGCAGCAGACCAAATGTTGCGCAGTCTGAACTTAGTGTCTAAAGTTGCGACTTTCAAATGTGGTGCAAAAACGATGGAATGTAGCGCAAAAACACCTTTACGTTGGGTGTGCAGGACTTCAATTTTGTCCCCTTTTGAACATCATAGACGTGTGTAATTGGCTGCCGGCGCCATGATGTCCTTCACAGTATCTGTACAAAAAAGCTGAAGACCTAGATTCATGGTGGGTTTGACCTCAACAATAGCAGGTGTACAGAGCCATAAAATGGGTGCGGTAACTGTCTCTCCTTCATACTGAAGGTCAATGAGTGCAAGATCAGGCAGTCGACTGGGAACAACTGGGGAGGTCTGAGAAGTCATTTGTTTGCCTGTGGATCTCCAAAAGCAATGCTCATATCTCTTAGATCGCTTGCATTTCTGTCGTATTTCTGTTTGTATCTGTCATATTTGAGGATTGTGTTGAACAAAATTTCCTAGATCTTTGTCAGGACATACAACACCACAAAAGATGAAGCACAAGCACCAGAAGTTCACACATCTTGTTGTCATGTGGCAAGATTTGTAATGTGTGCCGTATCTCTGTACAATTGACAAGGAGATGATCAGCACATAGGGAATCCTCAGCGATGAGTGCTGCAATCTCAGAGTAAGTCTCACTGCAAGATTCATCTTAATTCCATTCATAAATTCGCAAAACAGGTCAAGAATTTGGATTCGTGTTGCTTTACAGCTCGGGATAGCAACACCATCTCTCAGTCCATGAGAGGCCATTTGGATCATTTCATGGAAAGTCAGATGTTCTGGTGCATGGAGTGACTATGGGCATCAGGTATGTATCAGTTTAAATTGCAAATACCATACCTGATCAGTGCATATTATCCATTTTGTTACCACACAGTGGAAGTTTTCTGCTGTGTATGGGGTCGCGGCTGTCCAGACAATAGCAACCATATGTGCATCAAGTGTCATCTGTTTCAATTCAGTCTTTCATTGCTCAAGGTCCCCTTTCAGCATGGACACAAAGTCATTCTCCTGGCACCATTTTCAATACACTTTTGCATGATATGCCGCCAGACTGTACTGCTGTCAGCGGCAACATTTATGCTGGAAATAGAAACCGTCACATGATGTAGGGAGGTAGGTACCCCTACTGAGCTCACTTAAATAAGTTTTCTGATGCATCTCAGAATGGCTTTGCAGTGGTCCATATCAACATATAGAGTACAGAGCAACATTCCATAGCTTATTACCTTGTTACAAACAGTGTTGGAATGTGCTCCGAGGCTCAGAGCCATAACAGGGTGTCAGCCTTCGGGATTAAGTAATCACACTGTGCTTGCTTCCAGACCTCTTAGCCGTGCTTCTCCTTTGGGCTAGGTAGACTTCTCACAGATGAAAAAGGTATATTCTGTCCTATAGAGAGCTGAACTAAGGCAGAGCAGAAACATCCTGAGCATCTTGCTACTGAAGACACCGAAAATTTCACCTGTTGCCCTGATTGCAGGGAAGTTGTTGGCTTAGGAAGAGGTGGGACAAAGACAGGAAACTTGGAGAAGCATAAGCTGCATCAAAAGATGTTGTTACCCTGGGAGTATGGTAGAATTCGTGGTGGAGGTCTTTCCTTGCGAGCTCGAAGTGGTTAGTGACATAAATTGAACCATCAACTCAGGAACTAGGCAGAGAATCATACCAAAAAAGGGAGATCAATCCCAGCATGTGACCATTTAGGTAGGTAGGTACCCCCCAGACTTGACCTTAATGAACAAATCGGGATCATGTGTGGCTGTCAAGGATCGAGGTGTGGGTGACAAGGTCATGGTGGTTGCGGAATACAATATATTGATAGGGGTTCTGTACAGTTAACATCACTATGTCTATATACGGCAGTCACACTAACTAACCGTCAAGGTTTGACACCCCCTTGACCAATGTATGGTCATAGAACTCTGCCTGTCATCCAAGTAGTACATAAGTAAATATAAATCCAGATGTGGGTGCATTATTGCTCTTTTCAAAATAGAATGGACAACTGCCTTTTTGAGAATTGTGTTTTTTTTTAGAAGCAGTCACTTTTTGCTCATACCTCAGTCAGGACTCCATAGATTTTAATGAAAATTACATATACTTCCTTGTAAGACCAAGCTGCAGATGCCCATAGCAAAGAAATCACAAAATCCAACCTCGAAAAAATCATCCTCAGCCTGGCTGTTTGCAGTCATATCTCAGCCAGAACAGGTCATGCAAGGATGCAGTAAGTTAGTAATATGTTTTATATTACATTGCTCAGGTGCACAGCTATATTAGAGAGCTGTGAGAGCTGTACCTCAGACAATACCAACACATATCCTGAAATCAACCATGTGACTTTGGTTGATGTTCATCCATTGTTGTGTTACACTCACAGCACCAGAGGTATAATATTCCTAGGGTGAAAATGTTGAGAAAAGACAAGTCCTGATTTCAGACACAAAATGTATTCAAAAATCATATATTTTCTTGCAGTGAAAAGTATGTAAAAATAAGACATTTTGGCTCCCTTTTACCAGTGAACAGTTCTAATCATTTTTGCAATGACAAAAGGATGTATTTCCTTTCAGCATTTTCACATTGACAAAATATAGCCTTTTGACAAATCATTGTCACAGTGAAAATGTTTTGGGAAAATTTATCCTTTGTTCTCAGTGAAAATGTTGGGTACAATGAATTTTTTCTCTTTTGGGAAAAGCAGGCAAAAATGTTTTCTTTTTACATACTTTTTACTGCAAGAAAATATATTATTTTTGAATACATCTGTGTCTGAAAGCAGGACTTGTCTTTCCTCAACATTTTCACCCTAGGAATATTGTACCTCTGGTGATGTGACTTTCTCTATGTATTATACTACTCCCAGCACCACCCTTGCATCTCAGTAATGTTACTCAGAGTCTCTATAGCCCTTCAGCTTGTCCCCAAGTGCTGCCATCTCCTTCCAGTGATTGAAAAGGGCTGGTAGACAGGCTGAATTTTACATGAGTTTTGGAATTTTTTTGCTATAAGCATCTGCAGCTTAGTCTTACAAGTAACTATATGTAATTTTTATCAAAATCCATGGAGTCCTGACTGAGGTACAAGCAAAAAGTGAATGCTTCTAAAAAAACACACAATTCTCAAAAAGGCAGTTATCCATTCTATTTTGAAAAGAGCAATAAAAAACCCAGTGGGAAAAAGCTACCGCCAGCAATATTGAAAATTATAAGTTGAATTTGAAAATGTCTTCGAGTATCAAGACTCAAGGCACTTGAGTTGAGGCTAAACATGTATGAGTGGGATGTGAGAGTTTTGTGGCATTCTGTAGTGATTGTGCAAGTTGAGACTGGTGACATCATGATGTATGTGAGAGTTTCACAAGAGTTTTGTTGATTGTCTAGTGATGAATATTTGATGCATTGAGAGATGGTGTGATAAAGAAAGTAGGATGTTTAGGATGGGGGAGTCAGGACAGTGGTGTAGAACCACCCTCCCTATACCCTCTATACCCCCCCTCAACGAAATTGGCCAATGCTTTAGTAAGCAGAGGGCGATGCATGGTGGGCAAAACAATATTTCTTGAGGTTGTTGGGAAGGGGTTTTGGAGCAAAAAATGAAATCACATATAATCTGGAACATATCAGAAATGTATTCTGTTTTAAAGGATACCTATTCAGATTAAATTTGAAAGTTTTGATTCAGTGGTCATAGTTGAAAGTTGATAGCTTGGTGGCTTTGATACAACATCGACTCTTTAAAGGTTGCATCAGCTCTTTGAAGACTGGAATGGCTCAAAGGCCAGTAATGGACTGTGGCCTTATAGTCACACCATGGTTACGGGCCTTCAAGCCACGTCAAAGTTGTGGCGTTCAACTCCTGAATATACGGTCAATGCCATCTATGGGCCTTCAAGCCTCGTTGAATGTATAGGCTCAGTGGCCTTGTGTTACGATTTCCCACTTTAGCGCCCGTCTTATCAAGCGCCCAACCACATGCCTTATCAGAACCCTATTCATTTCACATTCATATCACGCTATCTTTCATTTCGCTTATCCGCTATCTCTTAAATTAACTTCTGATAGCTTATCACAGACATGAGGCAGAGATAGCTTATCTCTTTCCCTTCGTATCTCTCCCCTCTAACCTTATTCCATACACCCCAGAAGATAACCACTTAGTATTTAAACCAGTAGCTATTCGCTGTATTCTTTAGTTTTGGTATTATAAGTTTCACCGAGTCTTTGAGTGGCCTGATAAGCTCTCATTTTGCTCGTCGCCTTACAAAATACCAAAACTAAACTCATTCACCTCACTCATCTCGGTCGACAACTTCGCCTACATCTTATTTCTTACCTGGTGCATAGCCATCTGCAACCTCGCCTTCGACATCACTTGCCATCGACTTCGTCGACGCCGTCGTATCAACCGACGCCTACGCGTTCGACAACAACAACGTATCGGAGCAACTCGTTTGTAAAACTCCTCCTGTCTTACCTGGAAGTACCGTTGGCTAGCGGGAAGTTCCCAAAAGACGGACAGTAGTAAGCAGACGAGAAAACCAACCTTGAATTGCTAATCGCCTTCAGTGCCGTACGACACAGAAATCGAGAGACAACGAAAGATCCGAAACAATCAAATACTCCGAAACTATCATCACAGTCAAGTCACCGCCAACTTTACACCATACCTAGCAATCTACAACCGAGTCAACGAAGTAATCGAAAGATTCTCAGCTCCATTTGACTACAAACCCGGAATCATTAGCAAAATCTATTACACTCACCTCTTCACACAGGACTGGGTTAGTCGAAGAAGGACGCACGAAAGCGTAGCCACTGAGACTGAACCAGAAATCAAAGAATACAGAGACAACAGCACCAACACTAACCCGATAGAATACACCTCTCACATTCCTCTAGCGACTTTCATAAGTCTTAAGAAACGATTCGACGACATCAATCGAGGAAGGTGGGGACATCTTTACGAAGATATCGGGACCAGCACAGACAACAACAGCACAGACAAAGGAATCAATACGGACATAAGCTTTGGGTTCGACACCGCAGCGTGGTCAGAACCATATCAAACAGAAGAAGGCAAACTCCTCACAGCGGAGTTAGAAACATTCCAACACAACACCACGAAGACGCCAACACGGCGCAACAAACGCAAACGACAGTCAGACGAGGAAACGCCC
>QLOY01005454.1:0-27578 GCA_003313965.1 Megacollybia marginata
CCATGAGAATCAACTTGCGTTTTAAAGCCGCGGAAGTTGGATGGATACAAGATGCTTAGGTCTGATTGGTTGTTTCAAAATAGACCGATAAGCATCTACAAGTTTCTTGGCACTTGAAATTTCAAGATTTTTTCAATTCAACTGAGCGCAGCGTCGATCATGATCATGCCAAGCTCGGGATGCCTATATACAGAAAGTCTCGGCTTTGAAGGTCTGAGGCCGCCGGTTTACTCCTCGGCATCTAGATCGCTTGGAATGGCTATTGGGGGAAATTGGATGACGTTTGGGGTAGGTCGTTCAAATTGCATTAATGCTGGTCGGACTTGGTCGGACCTACCGTTATGAAATCAAACGTATTTACAAGGGTGTAAAGTCGTCCTAAGATTTGATTGTAATCTGTGAGCGCCCAAGAATCTTTCCGCTTTCTTCCGTGTAACACATACCCGAAAACTCCGTGTTCGTGGGGTTGCGACGTTATTATTTGAGAAGGACAAAGCCAAGGTTGGTGGAACTGATGCTTATATACCATATCGAGGAGGTATTGCTCCGTGAGATATTGGAATATACGGTTGGAAACGTGCAAGATATCGGAATATCCGGGTGGTGCAGATCATGAGATCATCCTTATGAGGTACCTTCTTAACTTTGTTCTGCCACGTGCGAATCGGTTTCAGCCCTAAAGGGCTTTGCAAATCTCCTACTTGGTCGTTCCGAAGGATAAACATATATGTTCGAATAGGCTAGAATAAGGAGGAATGGGTGATGATCGTTGACGCGTTGACGCAGTACGTACCGAAGGACTAAATACGTGATTAGGGGCTCCACCCAGGCTAGCCTTGTGACTCTGAGTAGAACCCTGCACAACTTGAGGCCTGATTCTTAATGTCCACCCAGCAAGCCTCCGCCAATAGCGAGGGTACCTTCTGGTACCTTGAACGCATGAACACCGGTGAAGACGGGGAAGGCTGGTTGATGTTTGTTTGGTTGTTTTGTTTCGAATGGAGCTTCGGTCTTCAAAGTCCGATGGAATATAATTGTTCAGATTTGGTTCAATAAGGCCACTGGATTATTTTTGAGGACTGGGGAGGGCGTTTTGAAGACAAATGTTGGGGACTTGTACCTTTAATCGGTGATTGACGGCGGTAGTGTGACGCGGACGGCACGGATAGTATGCCGCGCTTAGTCAGTCAATGATAAGTGATTGTGCCGATTAGTCAGCAAGTTTCTCTCTCACTAGACATCGATGGACACCTACGACTGGGACCTCTCGCAGCCATCGACGTTTGCAGAGTTGCCAGACGAAGACTTTCTCGCTTTGTTGCAGAAACAGTTTCCACCTGCAGGCGTCAACCCGCAGAGTTTGAACTTGGCAGGGTCAGAAGAAAGCAGTCCTAGTCCACCAGAACTCAAGCGCAAGGCAGAAGATGAGGAATTCGAGCCAGGACCCAGCAAACCAGCTGCAAAGAAATCAGCACCGACAAAGAGAAAGAGCAGCGGGTCGGTCGACGAGACCAGACTGCTCAAAAGGAAAGAACAGAATCGAGCAGCACAGCGAGCATTCAGAGAGCGCAAGGAGAAGCATGTTAAGGATGTGAGAACTATGACTCTTAATATCAAAGCTCACAGTCCATAGCTTGAAGACAAGGTCGCAGCTCTCGAGTCCAAGAACTCGCAGGCATTGTCGGAAAACGAAAATCTAAAGGACCTCCTCACTCGACTGCAGAACGAGAACATGGCTCTGAAGCAGAACTCGTTCACATTCACAGTGCCAAAACAACCGTTGCAGCAGCCTCAACAGCCACAGCGGCAAGAGCAATCATTCTTCACTCCCACAAACGCACTCGATCTCTCTTCACTTAATTCGTTCGATCCATCAGTTCTCAACCTTCTAGAAGACCAGCAGACAGCAACAGCGGCAGGCGACTCTTTAGCGCCCAACTTTGGGTTCAGCAATACCACAGACCAGTCTGGTTTTCTTGGCAACTTTCGTACAATTGCCTCGAATCCCATGTTTACTTCTCTATCAACATACTTTGACGAACCAGGCCCTGCTCCTGGCGTTGATTTTAGTGCCTTGGCTGATCTCTCACAGAAACCACAGCAAGGGCAGCAGTCGTTAGATGTCGACTTTACTTCCCTCACTCCGTGGCCAAGCTCTACAGACGATTTATTCACAGCTACATGGGGATCTCCTCCGCAAGCACCCTCTACTACGAACATATCCCCGATCGTGCACTCCTCACCGTGCCCCTTGACAGCCAGCCCAAGTGGAATGGGATTGTCAGATTCATTCACCCGGTCCTCGTTCTCCTCCAACTCGGGCAGCTGCAGCTCGAGTACTTCTGCGGACTCGCCATCGAATTCGTCAGATCATCCTTCTTCGGCAACCTCAATCTCCTCACCACCCTCGCTGGAGCATCTCCATTCCCGTGATCAATGCCCGAAAACGAAAGGTGAACTGAGCGAGTGCATTGCCGCTGAAGGTCCGTCGTTGTTCACTCAAACACCGACGCATAGCTCGCTATCTACTCCATCAATTGGGGAGTTTAGGAATGGCAATACTGGGCTGGGTGGCACGTTGGACAGTCTTACCGCTGGGTTGGGAGGTGCACCGTCCTTGGGAGGAGGCTCAATGGGCGGAAGCCCAATAGGAGGAACGGGAGCGGGAGGAGTGACATGTACGAAGGAATCCTCTCATTTTCCTAGCACAGAAAAAAACGAACGCAATGTCGAGATTACCACTGCGTGGAGGAGTATCACGAATGATCCGAATCATAAAGTGCGTTTTCTGTACGTTTCCGCTTGCTTGCTTGCTAACCCTTCAAACAGGCCGTAGACATAAACCTCCTTTGTACAGAGTTCACCTCCAAAGCCAGATGCGACGGGCAAAAAGTTGTCATTAAACCTGAAGGCTTGGAGGATATCAAGAGGTTGCTCAGTGAAAAGGCTGCGTTGACGATGGTTTAGTCGGGCTCAGGTTTCGTATTGTTAAGATGTATAAAGAAAGATTATGTATAGGTATAGCTTATCTCTTTGTCTTTCGTATCTTAAATTCCAGGTTTCTCCAAGTTGGAACGCAAGGCCAGCTTTCAAGTCTAATCTCTGATTATCGTATAGGTACAGGTCTAGACCTTTGTTGCAAAATAAAATATATTGAACAGTCCATCTGGATCCGACCAGTTCAGGTCCTTCGGTGGCTTCCTTCACCCCGGAGCTTGGCGCGGCCCAACTTTGAACACAGCGCGCGTCTCCGTGTCCGGACCCACAGCGAGGATGGCCGATGACCTATTTCTGCAAAGCTGAACGGAAGAGGCTAGAGCGCAATTCTACCCATCAATGTCGACATCTGCCTCGAATACGTCAGACCAGCGACGAGAAGCGAGAACGAAGCGGAAGAGACTAATGAAGAGGTTCGACATCGTCCCCACGCCCGGGGATGGAAAGAGGCCGTATACTGGGCTAGCGTACCCCATGGGCCCAACATTCCAACCAGTTGTTTCATCATCAAGTTGCCGGAACTAACTGGCCCGAGTCGGAACCTGTCAATGCTGAAAGTAAGATGCTGTTGCAAGTGTATCTACGACGTTGGCGCTATTGAGTCAGCGGAAAACATTCCCCATGGCGATTTCCTTGCCCTTGTCCTAAACCAGCAATATCGACATTTTGCACGGCAATGGTCACATTCTCGTCCTCGCGTTTTGATTCTGCACCACAGTCTGGTTTTTTTTGGCAGCAACGTAGCGCAAGGGGTCTTGTGGCTGAAACAAGAAGACTTGGCAGAGAAGGAATAGAAATCCTACGAAGAGGTGTCTGAGTCTAAGCCTGTTTAGTCTGCGAAATCCCTGGTCAAGTATAGAAACGGAACTGATACAGTTACAGTCCACCGCATGATGATGAACGTTATCGTATACGTCTCTACGCCACTGCCTGAGGATAGTTGATATAGGCAAATTGAATGCAGAATGCTCACCATCATAGCCAGAAGGACTGTATGGTCTGATAGAAGCCCACTGAGACATAAAAGGGTAGCATCAGCAGGAGATTGTCAACGAGCTTCGAAGCTTAGCTGGGAAAATCTATATGTAGCCTAAAGCTCCGAACTCCTTGAGAAAAGCTGGAGCTTGGAGTCTGGGCTCCCCCGTAAGCTTCAGGGGTGATGGCGACCAGCGCTGGGTTTGCTTCCATCACGACGCTGTGTTGACGTTGTGGGTCCTCGGGCTTGCAAGTTGTGGGTAAGACTTGAGCTACTGGCTTTCTTTAGTTATTGAGATGGTGCCATGCATAGACTTTTGACAGATGCGAACGAGTTCTACACGTCGTTTTTTTGCGTTTCCCGTACGAGCGCATCTTGCAAGTGAGACATCGCCTTTATGATCATCACGTGTCGGCGCCTATCTGTCAGAATGCCAGTTGCTGGGCGAGACGCTGAAGTTGTGTCCAATTTAACATGCTCTCAAGCAACAAATCTATCACTGACCGTCACCATTCACCATGCAATCCATTTTCAACGCCCTCAAGTACAAGCCGACACCCAAGAAGGAATCCTACGTCCAACAGCCTGAAAAAGTCGGACTGCTCGTTACAGATGAGCTCGAGAAGGCTCTGGCCGATTGCAAGGCCCGCGTCGATCAAATTGCGACAGATTGCAGGGCGAGGAACAGAAAATACAGGCATGAAGCCCTTGTTATTGATTTTGAAGATGACCTTGTAGTACAGGGACCTGGATTTTGATCTCGAGACGGACAGGGACCTCTGCTTGAATGGACTCCTACCAAATGGCGAGAACTACGACCCTGCAGACTGTCGCAGAGTTAACCAGATTTTTGACAAGCCGCAATTTTTCATCGACGGCGCTACCTCCAATGATATCGTCCAAGGCCAAATTGGCGACTGTTGGTTCGTATCTGCACTGGCCACTATGTCGACTATGGAGGGTTTGGTCGAAAAGTTTTGCGTTGCTGTAAGTCGAGCTCACGATCCTGAAAGTCTGTTACTAAGATTTTCTAACGTAGCGAGACGAGCAAATAGGCGTGTACGGCTTCATCTTTTTCCGAGATGCAAACTGGGTAACTGTCATCGTCGATGAGTAAGTTGCATCTAAGTATTACATATCAATTCTCATCGTGCAGTCTGCTCTTCACCTCCATCCCAAAATACGAGGAACTCAGGGAAGATGAGAAAAAACTGTACCACAACAACAAGGAGCAATACAACACCGTTGCTCGCAAGGGCAGCAAATCTCTCTTCTTTGCCCGTTCTGGAACCGACGGTGAAACCTGGGTTCCCCTTCTCGAGAAAGCATACGCCAAACTTCATGGTTGTTATGGCGCATTGGCAGGAGGCTATGAATGTGAGGGTATCGAAGATCTTACAGGGTCCGCCACAATTTTTCTTTATCTTATAATTCTTGACAAATCTTTTGTAGTGGTGTCTCCTCCTTCATTCCAACCAAAGACATCCTCGATGTCGACAAATTCTGGCACGAAGAACTCCGTAAAGCCAACACTGACCGTCTTTTCGGTTGCGCATTCAATAACCTCGATGCAACCCGAAGCGGTGCTTCGGACATCAGACTGACTGGTCTCGTCGGAGGCCACGCCTACTCCGTCTTACGCGCAGAAGAGTACAACGGAAAACGTTTTGTCGTCGTTCGAAACCCATGGGGACAGTCCGAATGGACTGGTCCTTGGGGAGATGGTTCAAAGGAATGGACAGAAGAGTGGTTACCCGCGCTCAAGGTCCTCGAACACAAATTCGGAGACGATGGAGAGTTTGTTATGGAATATAAAGACTTTTTGGATTGTTGGGAACAGATTGATAGGACCCTCCTTTTCGATTCGTCTTGGGTTATGTCTACCCAATGGCTCAACGTTCAAACTCGACCTTTCCCCTCTGCTTTTGCCTATGGAGATGTATCGTGTAAGTTTTCCCACCATCGTCTGTCCATGCTAACAATTGGTACAGTCACATTCACCATCCCCAAGGCATCTCCGGCAGTCATCGTCCTCTCGCAACTCGACACACGATACTACGCAGACATTAACGGTCTATACCTCTGGACGTTCGATTTCATCGTATTCAAAAAAGGAGAAAAGAAAACCATTGCCGAATCATCCACTACCCGTGTATGGTCTCGCAGCGTCAACACCGAACTCAACCTCGAAGCGGGAGAATACGTTGTCCATGTTCGTTTGGATCGCTGGGCTTATCGTGATAAGGTATTTCTACAACCCCACGATGCGATGTTGGGTTCACTATGGTGACAGAGTTACTACGACAATGCGCAATCTTGGGATGAACGAAAACTTGTCCGTCAACTTACCGAACGTGCCAAGAGTCAGTCCATTGCTCAGAGTGAGTTAATTTAGTTATTCCTTCTGTCTCATCTACTAATAAACGTTTTCAGACTTTAAATCAAAGTATTTTATTTTTTTTGTAATCCTGCGGAGAACGATTTAACACTGTTTTTCAGCGAAAAAGCCAAATTCCTTCCTCTTCCCTCGGAGGTTCTCGCAGGCTATGATCTTGGAGAACTCGGGAAGAAGGCACTTGAGGTTACGTTTGAACGGAAGGAAGAGGCGAAGGAAGCGAAAGAAGAGAAAAAAGGCGAAGACGAGAAAGAAGACAAGAAGGAAGACAAGAAAGAGGAGAAAAAGGAGAAAGCGGAAGAAAAGGAAAAAGAGAAGGAAAAAGAGAAGGAAAGCCAGGATGGCGAGATTGAGAAGAAGGAAGGTGTGGCTGTCACCGCTACTCGCAAGGGAGACACTATCACCATCACTTCGAAGGGTACTGTCATTACGGTCACCTCTTCCGGCCCAGAATCTCAGGTCAACGGCGAACCAGAGACCAAAGATGAAGCCGCACAAGTCTTGGTCACTGACGTCCCCGATGACAACGAGAGCGATGACGATGATGAAGCTAGGAATGTAGTCAACGGCGGACTGTTCCCTGGGGGACCAGTGTTTGATTCCTACCAAGCTATGCCTCTCCCCACGCTCCTGATCGACGATCTCAAGGAAGAAGACTCGTTGTATCTGGGTTTGCGGGTGTATACTAAGAAGGACGCAGCCGCTGTCATTTCAGCTCAGCTCAGACAGGAATTGGAAGTTTCAGCTGCTTCGAAACTGGCATTGTAACGTTCGCTGTAGATGATCTGTGTGTATTTATTATCAAAATCTAACCATAGTATACCCAAGTATACCTCTAAGCGAAAGCTTGACTAAAGAAGTGTTGAGAACAAATTTTCACTACACGGGCCTGATAAACAATCCTATTCACCGAGGCTGTTCCAGAGGGGGAGAAAATCGCATGCGCACTCCAGCCGACATGAGTGCCTTCATCCGAGATATAAACTGGGATGGGAAGGGCTCAGATCGGGGTGAACCTGAAAACCCATGGTCCATTTTAGTCAGGATGAGGGAAACTTCCTCCAACTGTACCACAGACCCACTTGTCACTCGCGAGTCCAACATCGAAGCCAGCATACCAAGCCCACTATCCAGGCAGGAGAAGGAAAATTTTGCGAGTCGAGGGAGAAATGCATGCGTCGGGGTGCAAGTGAGGCAATCTAAAAACTCTTCTCCGAGCCCGCACTCCTTGATAGCCAACTCTGTGAGCTGAGGCGTGTGGTGTAATATTTCCACAAGTACTTTATCTATCCGCTCATCAATGTTGAGATCGTAGACGTCAACGGAAAATGTTTGAAGGTGAGATCCCGAGCGTTCCAAGAACGAGCGAATGACCGGGAACGGGAGCCGGGACGCATGATTTGTTATCGATAGGTTCTCAAGATTCGGCAATGTGATCCACGGCAAAACGTCCATAGACTCCAAGTGTGTGCCATCCACGGATAGTGATGTGACCGACGTAGATGTGACCATCTCCATGAACCCGTTGTCAGAGCACGTCGAGCTGAATCCAAGACGGATAATATTTTGAGAAGTCTGCAAGAGATGCAGGATGAATGAAACATTTGTTTTGCATAGATGGACAGTTGTCAAATTTTCCCAACTGACAGCAAAGCCCTCTATGAGACAATTTTCGATTTCGACGTGACTGAGCGACGGTAGGTATTTGAATGGTTCTATATCCGCTCCGTCTACGTTCGATTCGGAAAAGTAGATCCGCAGCGAAGTCAGGTTCGTCAATTCCGCTTGTACTGGTGCTAGCAGGTCTTGCCACGTGTAAGTGAACTCGTGTAGGTAGAGACTGGACCAACGTCCAACGCTCTGTTGGATCAGGTATGAGAGAACGTTCGAAGAGCAATGACAAGGAATTAGATGAGGATCGGCGTAGCATTCAATGAGATCAGAGAATTCCGGGCAATTACTAGATGCATCGATGCTACATGGAAATCGGAGACGGATATTCAGAGACACGTCTTTCGAGCGCCTTAGATAGAGTCTTATCATCGACATCGGGGTGCATGTTTCATGCCGAAGGTCAACGACGAGACTCGCCCAAAATTTCGGTGTGGCCAGCAGAATGGCTCGCCACTGACTGCAGACCTGGCTCAAATAAAATGCGGAGATGTGCCTGAGTGCATTAGCGTCGTTTTCCTGGGAGTCCTGACAAGCCAGAGAGAAAATCTCAATCAAGGTCTCTACAGGAAGTCGTCGGATGCCAGCAATAGCGTGCTTCCATTTGACGCGATGTTCCAATAACTTCTGGCGCTCATTCATGACGGATTGGATTACACTCTGAAGCTGAGCAATATGTTGGTCATAACGCACCAACTCTGTCTCTATTTGTTCCAGAATCTGACCAGCGAGTGGCCGGCTGGATGGAGTGGTAAAATCATGGGTTGGGTCTACGAGAGAGATGGGCGTAGAGGCAGGGATTGCAAAGTTGCAGTGTGAGCATAGCTCGACAGGTGTAGTCTGGAAAGCCATGATAAAGAGAGACGCTCATGTACAACTTGAAGTCACGCGACTTTTGTTTTGCACATCTCATCATCGCGCATATAAGGCTTTTATCCTAAAGAATGCACCAATTACGAAGACACGCAGTGACCAGTCATACACTAGCTCACTGTCATCCAACCTTGTTCAAATTGTGGCTATACGTTCCAAACATCCAGAGTCGACTGAACCTTGCCGGTGTCCCACTAGGTCCCACTAAATTCTCGAGAATTGAGCACTGGGAAACACAGACTCGGGTCACTCGGCACGACGATCGATCCAACAAACCTTTCGCGTCTGCCAAGGAACGTCCACCATATTAGTATTTTGTCTTCCCTGGATACAAGTGTAGAGGAAATTTCATGAAGTTGAACTTGAAAGGTCCTATCTTTTTATGCTGCTTGCAAATTGCGACTACTTCTGCGTCATTTCTGGCGGGAGATAGCTTTGGCTGTGCCGTCGTTTTGATCACATATAATTCCTGATACTGTGAAGCAACAGATATCTTGGACGTCTCTCCTAATCGTTCGACCACACATTGGACATCTATCTTAAGCTTGCTGGAGGGCGTCCCAGGTCACATTGTCACTTCCTAGTTGAAAGCAGCTCTCGGATCTCGCAAATGGAACTGTTGGGCAAATCAGGGCGGACGCGAGCCATGAAAGGGATCTGATCCTGTTCTTCGTCGCCGTCCTATGGTGAACGAAAATCCGAATGCGTTCAGTCGAGGGAACTGAAAAGCTGTGCCAGTGGAACGGATCTAGCCAAACTATCAAGGGGAAGAGCTTTGGATGCGGAGGAAGACGACGACTCACAGACAGTTATACCTGAAACTGGGCCTGGGTCGCAATGCACCATGATGGTATGTCGATAAAGTCCAGCTGCGTTGTGCTGCTGAACAATAGAGGCATGCTACCACGGTTTCTGAATGGCATCCCAAACGAACATATACAATTCCTAGCTGCCTTTGATACTACCCGTCAGAAAGATTCGAGATTCTTCAGCGATTTTCCGATGCTACGGAAGGGCGGATTCGAATCCGAGAGTCTGATGAGGAGTTGTGGCGGAATGGTGACACGAAACTCCCCAACACGGAGACCTTCACTTTGTTGCCCTCACATCCTGATACAGAAGATCCAGCACTCGTTAATGCTATCAAACCGTATCCGACCTTCCCTTTCGACATTACAAGTTGTTGACGACAGACCGACATGGAATACCGCAACTTTTGAGGCCTTCATCTTATTGAGATCAGACCTTTCTTCGCGACTTGCGGCCTTTAACTTGCTCGGAAATATCCATGTCGAGGGCCATGTGGTGTTAATAAACAACTTGATACTTCTACCAGCGACTACCCACCTCAAACCCACCTCACCCTTTTAAACACCTTGCGAGCACTTGTTTACTTTCCCGGCTAATCATAGGCAGTCAGTGTCCGCAGCAGCCGTTGCTCCCAGTCTTGTGCGTCTGGCTGTATCAAAACTCCAGCAGTGACCATGAACATCGAGCCCTTTTTGTCGTTCGTCAAATGCAGAGCGTGCCAGTTTCGCGGCGAGTCTGGTTCAAACTCATCTCGATAACTGGCCGCAGGAGAGTGTATCCGATTTGACAGCATGTTGCACTCTGGTGTTGCGAATACATGCCGAAGTATTGAGTCGCACCGAAAAGAACGGTTCAGGGAATGCTATGATCCGTTTTCTGATTTGGTGTGTAGACAACTAAACGATAATGATTGAACGAAAGTCTAGACTAGATTTGCCTGCAGAATAATATAGCAACCCCTCGGATGTCTAGAGGGTATTAATCACCATTCCACAACACACCCCTCGCAAAGTCCCAAACGTCTATTCTCCTCCTCCTCCGCCCCATCTCAGCAATCATCCTCTCCTTAGCAACTAGACAGAGCCTCCTTCCCCAGCCCTTCTCCTCCTCTTTCGCAACACATCTTAACCACTTCGCCCAATTCTCAATCTCCAAATCCTCATTCGCCGAAACGCAGAACGCTAGACACGCCAATTCGCTCTCCTCAGAGCCCAACCCGACTAAACGCTCCCAAAGCCCACCCGGATCCCGGAAATGACCATGGAACGATTGAGGATCTCGTTCCTCAATTTCGAGAGCTAGATGAGTCAAGTTTGGGAGGGAGACCCAGGGTACAAAGGAGGCTGCCGGGATGTGTTGAAAGTGGAGGTGGGTTATACTCGCCAGAGTCTGTGTGGGACGCCAGTCGATCAATCCGCTATCCAGAATTGTAATTTGGATTCCCGAGAGATTAAGAGCGGTAGGGGAGCTAATGATCTGGGAGAATCTTTGAGAGGAGATTGTAAGACCCTCCAAAGCGGGGAATCTATTCAAGATGTTGTTAAGGGGGAAGCGATCCAGCGAAGGATGGATAGTGAGATGTTTGATGTACCCGCCAACGGGGTCTTGTTGGATTTGTTGATCGAAGTAAGTGTAGGGGTTGTATTTTGGATCAGTGAAGTAGGCGATGAAGCGTTGGAACGGTTCCGGCATTGTTTCATCGAAGACTAGGCGTTGGAGGATGTCCCTGAGATGTTTAATAGACAAGTGTTGTAAAGGGGATCGACGTACCTGGCAGCATGATTGGTATGCTTCTCTGCCTCATCCCAAAATGTATCAACCGTTTGACGGTTCAGCCACTCGGTAGCATACTGCGTCGAACTCCACCACAGCGGAAGTGGAGGACGACTTGCATGATATACCTTAATGACACGATTCTCAAATGTATGCCATTCCAGGAGCTGGTTAACCATCTCAGCGTCCTGCGGTGACTTGTCTGGCGAAAGCACAACCATCATCTCCAACTGACAAGTCGAGATGAAGGTGTTGAGGTATTCGAGTGTGACAAGTCCTGGAGAACATCTGAAATCCGGATGTAGGGATATAGCCAGTCGAGTCAGGGATCTGAATTTGAATAAGGATAGACCCGGGGGAGGTTTGCATCTCAGAAATACAAGGCTTTTGACCCGTTGGATCGCCCACTCGGCTGGATCTTCGACTACGTTCCAGTCGTCAGCGCTGCCGGTATCGATGATGGTGAATTGGAGATGTGAATTCGGCGTACCGACTGCAGGTGGACCTAACAAAGAGCGGTCGTTGCAGAGATGGAAGTAGCCATAACGATACAGTTCTGCTTCTGGATTGAGAGTTGCCGCGAAAATGCGAAAGGGAATGCCAATTTCGCAGAGTTCGGACATTGAAGAATGGTACAAAAGATGGACGACTTCGGCGGATTCGCAGCCATGGTCGACAAGAATGCGGTGTATGCCAGAGCCGGCGCCGTGTTCCATGACATGTTTCTTGAATTCGTTGAACTCGTCGTTGTTCGTACGGCCAAAGAAGGCGACAGAATGAAGAGTCTGACCTTGCGCGCTGCACTGAACCATTCCGCGAGGTTCTTCATTTGCTTCGTCGTGGAGCTGCTGTAGTTTCCTTGCCATTAATACAGCAGTCCTTTGGTCAAGCAAAAACCTTTGAGGCGCAGTTGCTGTGGAAGATTCGGCTGGGCTGGAGTAATACTGCAGGGGGCCGGAGGAGCTCATGATGTGATTGAGAATGGTCCATGATGAAACCGCATTTATAGTCAATCTGCATCATAATAAGACGGCTGACAGCAACAATAAGTACGCGAGTGAGACAAAAAAGAAAGCGCTCGTGTGTTGACTGCACGTGGCGAGGTTATCACAACCAGTCACTCTCGCGCAACTTGAGGCTTGAGCAAGAGTGAGACCTAGACGACTATCCACCGGAATTGCTGCAGCTCATACCAATCTCCAGGACGTCCGACTTTTTATAGGCTCTATGCTGCGCTTTGACCAACACATTAGCTTTGACTTGCTACCAGTGCCTGAACTCTGACTCGGAGTTACGCCAGCTTGAACAGGCAGGCTTGAACACTTGTGCCTTAAACGATAATATGCCTCTAGTATCCTTCCGTGTATCCTCTCCTCCTGGTAGGATCTCTTCGTCACAAGCTTGCGAATTGGAGCAAGATGTATGTATTCCCTTTCAACCTACCGCTGGCCCAACTCCCTCCAATTTCTCTGGCCTCAGGAGGCACTCGGGCTCTTGACTCTGGTCACAACCTGCTTGAACTCCAGCTAGCATCTGCAGCAACTTGAGCACTAGCACCACAATGAGCGTGACTAGCCCAGCTGTATTGACTGCCATGGTGTACCGCTGCATACATCCCGCTAAAAAAGCCTATCCTTGCGATGCTTCATAACCAAAGGTCAAACTGGTATCAGCGCTGGGGCAGTGCGATGGGTTCAAAGAACGTATGCAGCGACAGGTAAAGTCACAAAAGAATGCTGTAGAACTAGTAGTTTTCCTGGAGCCCTCCGGCCTCACCTCCTGTCGGTGAGCTCGTTTTCTCCGTGCTGCTCGCTGACAATATTCTACCAGTCTGTTGAGAGCCTTATGGAAAGGACACCAGATCTTTACTTACATGAGCTACGAAACCATCTTATCCCAGCGTGCAATATCCTTGTTTGCAAAGGTATTGTTTCAGACACTACGTGGCCTTCCGAGGAAACAGGTTTGAGCCTACTGCTGATTGCTGGTGTCATTGGTGCGGCGGAGCTCGGCCATCAACAAATAAATTTTCGAAACGTCCTAGAGTTTATTGATCAGCTGTAAATTTTCCAGACATCTTGACGTGCTGAATCTGACTCGAGTAACGATGGAGACGTCCGGTTGGCATGTTCTCTAAACCTCGAGTCAGTGCTTCTCGTGTATAGATGATACACGAGCATTACGGGTGAGTCCGGCACTTCCTTTTGAGGTCGTCAAAAAAATTTCACGTTCCTGGCGCATGCTAAGCTGCCACTACAGCAGTTGCTGTACTCACGCTGCCGAAACAGAGGACTCGTCTGCTTCTCAACCCGAGCCCGTAACATAACCGCACAAAAGTTTTGAAGAGAACTGTACACACGTTCGATTTCTGGCATTTTTCGCGTGTACATCCATACCCTCCAACCGTCTTCTGACCGATCAACTCATACACAAAACCAGCATCGCCGAGATCTTCATATGAAAAAGACTGGGAAAACAAAGCCAGAGATCGTCTATCCTATAATGCGGATTGCCTTCAAGGCCACCTCGGTTTTCACGCCCAATCAAATAAATTCCTTTCCGACAAGTGTTCCGGGAGAGAATACTACGGCGCCGCAGTGTACATCATGCCCATTAATTGCTCTATCGAGCACGGCCCCAATAGTTTAGGATCAAGGCAACTGGGGTAATTTCCGACCTCCTCGATCTAACACCTTATGGATCCAACTTAGGGAAGGGGAAAGAATAACAAGAATTTTAGTCCAACCTGGAAACTTTTCTGAATTATACTAAGATGAAGCTTCTACCTACCAGAATCGCTATCCAACCAGGTATACCACTCCGTTGGTAGTTCCCTAAGACAGTTCTGGAAGGGCAGGCGGTCGGTAGCGGTAGCCTCCTGATGAGAGCTTTCGTAGGCTCGAAACTGCTACCTACTCCGTCCCACTGGGTGACCTCTCCTTATGCGCACAGGACCCTATTCTCGGAGATGATCGACTGCGGCAAAGTGTAGTCGTCTGCCCACCGACACGCTGGTGCCTAACCCGTTGTATTGGCACCTTGCTATTCTCGTAAGCCCCTTATGATTCATGCAGAGGGTTTCGGCGGCTAGTACTAATAGAAGTGATAAGAAACATTGGGTACTTGATCTATCGTCGAAGAAGGATCCTAGGAGTATATGCGGGCGTCGGCATTGGTGGCAAGATCGACGATGTCCTAATTCGGCATAAGGCTTCATTTCAGGAAGTGGGGTTAGGGTGACAGTGGCGGGCTTCTAAGTAGTGTCACTTTCTATCAGCCCGGGCAGTTACCGATGCCTGCAAACGGTTGAGCGCTAAACGTTGAACGTTGAACCATAGTACATGTATCTCCAATGTTGCCACGGCGAAAGAGACTTGCTCGAATTTGAAGAGACACTGGCATGCTGTGGACAAGATGCGATCAGGGCCTCATTACTGCAGTGGGAAAGGATGGGAAGTGTCCGGACTTTCTGACTCTTAAGATCTATCGATTTCTTATGCCAAAAATAGTACTGCCAGTTCTACATAAGGGCATTTTTCTGCAACCATGACTTCAAGTTCCCGAGTCAGGACCTTCATTCATTCACCCTATCCCAAACCCTTGAGCCCCCTCCCTCCGTGTCCGTCATTGAGGTGGACAGCCCCGCTAACATTGGCATCAGACACTCTGAAGCAATACCGTGATGATGGTGAAAATTTTGTGAGCCATCGGGCTGTAGCAGGCATGTCCTCCGGTTGCTGGGAGACTGATACTAACAAATCACAGTAAGCAGACCAGACTCGGTGGATTATGAGGCCATTTTCTCTGCTCTTCAGCACTTTCTTTTTGGAAAAGATAAAGACTCGGTGAATTATGAGTGTTTCTGATCTTGTATTCAGAACTTACTATCACAGGACAACAAGGCCACCGACGCGACACCTCAACCCCCCACCCCTACTGAAGTTTTCACCCCGACTCACTTTAAGAATGTATTTTTCTACAATGCAACACTGGAGTCGGACGGCCTGGCATATGTGTGTCGCGCCTGCTTCAAAAACCTGCAAGTCTTCATCTGAACGCTTCGAACCTTTAACATATCCACTCATAGTGACTTGAAGGGAGCTACCGCAAGTCTAGAAGACATGGAGAGCATGTCTTACTTGCGATCACAGCTCATAGAACATGTGAGAGTGTGCCATATGAGGGAGCTTCGAGCCCATATGGGCTACAAAGCGGAACCGCAAGAATAAAATTACAGTAATAATGAGCAGTTCACATGAATCAAGTGCTGACAATTATACTTTTGGATGCTGCATGGTAATCTTGATCTAGGGGAGCGATCGATGGCTTTGAGAATGGATAAAATGCGACCCTGAAGGCCAATCAAACAAGCTGTGAATAGCTGTGCAAATGGAGCACTGCGAAATCGAAGTATGTTTTCGAACTTCGTTAATACGGAACACAACATGGCGCCATCATGTTATGTTATCTGTTTCGTACAGCGAGAAGTAGTAAATGATTAATGAAACCAGAATTCGAGATTCTATATCAAGATCAGGACTTAAAAAAACGCACGCCTTTGAAAAATTAGCCATCCACCCCGTGTACTGTGATTGGAGTTATGCCATCCTCCAACCGCAGCATTACCTCGCTCGTTCAGCGTACTAAACCTGGGCAGCCTCGATATCACCCTTATCGGCCATACCCTTCAGACTATGCTGAAAGAGTGAAATATCGGAAAGTTTTGGTAAATACTTCTCTTACCTGGGTGCTTTTGATAACTTTCCTAGCTCGCCAGCAGCCCAATGCCGACCCAAGCTCCTGCGTCCAATGCAGCCATCGGCACCATCGGTGCCATAGGGCAAGTGAGAGAGCAGGCCTACACTGGCGACCGTTGTTGCTGAAATAATCATCCAAAATCGACCTGGTATCCTAGAAAGCTGAAAATGGAGTTGCCGAGAGGCTGGAAGAGGTGTAAAGCTGAAAGTACACTTGTGTGTGCAAACAAAGTATCAAAAACTACATTTCCTTCTGATTCAACGGGCTCACCTAGCCAGATTGGCGACTAAGTGAGTTTTCGGGACTACAGTCGACTCCCTTTCAAGGTGTACCCCTTGGGAGATGCCCAAAGGTACGCCCTATGAAGATCGAAGCCTAGAACGACTCCAGTGACTAGCCGCAAGCGCTGAAGAAATCGACAAGACCACTTACGGTCAGCTAATCCAACATGTGAGGCTGAACCACATGAGGGAAAGGGTTACAATGAGAGATCCAGTCACTGATAGAACTCTTACAAGGGACGATCATTGTTGGGGGCCTGCGGGAGGATCGGTCAACGAATCTGATTCCAGGGTTGACGGATCTCAGAATAGAATGCAACAGAATTTTAACCCTGAAAGCGAGTCGAGACTGTTATCCACTGGCAGCGAAGCGGGATCTAGAAAATCTCAGCTTAATGTAATGATCGTAACCAGGTTGTTTTCTGCAACTTGAAACATCTCCGTGAGATATGTATGCGAACCGGGCGTGGCGAAAGACTTGAATCAAACCTTGTTGATAACGTACATGTTCATCTCCGAGTGGGAAAGGGAAAGCGACAGCTAGCAAAAATAGCAGTCGATCATGATCAAAGTTTGTCAGAATATTAAAATTACGGGTAGATATTCATTCGCGTAGTCGCGGCTACGCGGCGGAATTAGACATTCAAATCGACGGGCTTAAAAGCATACATCTTTGAAAAAAATCACTCACCTCCGCATTTTCTCTCACCATTCATAACAACCGCACTCGTCAGAATGGAGCCGTTGAAATTTCGAAGAAAACTGGTAAGGATATCTCTTGCTTGGATACTTTGAACAATCTTTCCTAGTTCTCTAGCTCACTGCCAGTGAGCTTGATGCGGGCCCAAGCTCCGGCATTCCATACCGTTGTCAGCGCCTCAGGGCCAGTAACAGAGAAAACGCCCGCACAAGCAGCAGTCGTTGCCAAAATAAGAGACCTAAGTCTTCGCATCAGTGAGGACCTTGCAGCTCTCCAACATCTCGTTCGTGTCCTAGATGAAAGCAGACTCGTGGAAGAGATACACGAATAGTCGTACAAGTTGGGGTCATAAAGAACGCATCGGAAACTGTAGGTAGTCGATGCAAGTGTGATGTCGATATCGATTTTAGTGAGAATTCGGGCTAGACAAAGTACGATTATTAGAATTACACTCACCTAGTCGCCGGATTTGGTCGCACTTACCGGTTGACTTGCAATCACTTACCGTCTGCGATGTGTGACGTTCTAAGCGGGCTGTTTAGCGCATCACTTTTCTTCCACGAACGCCGAAGATAAACTACAGCCTGTAAGGATCTTGACAGATCCACCGATCCCCGACAACGATGCGTGACTGGCGTCTAAAATGACGAAAAGACTCGAGTGTCAGGCTGATTATTTCTTGTTCGGGAAGCCATTGATTCACAGCAACGCTAGTGTCCCAAACAGCTAACCTTGGTGCCCCTGCTCCCCACCTGCGGCGGATATCTGACCCCAACACGTTTCTCAACACTTGTCTAATCCGTACTGGACACTCCTTGTCTCCATCTGGGCTCTGGCCTGGGATGCCTCGCGACAGTCTGGGGCCACGTGCATTCTTCGATCCTGGGTCAGGATGGCGCATGATGTACGTCCGGGGTCGGAATGCTTGTCCTAGGGGGAGGGGGACCAAGTTTGTTGTATGAGTTTTCGGGGTCTAAACGGGACCCGAGCACATCGCTGAACATGGACGTGATACTTTTGGAGTGAAAAGGGATGGGAGCTGCTCATGCAATGCGATCGACGGCTAGCTTAGTATGGAAACGAACGCACCCTTGAGAATGGTTTTATCAGACAAGTACACTGGGACAATTGGTCAGCGAGATCGCATGCACCTGCTGGCGCAATCTCATCGCGTATCCGTTGAGTTTTCAAAAATTTCAACAGTGGATGCGTCCATACGTGTTATGGAACCTTTCTCCGGTTACCAGTCATCTGGAAAAAGTGTGTGACAGAGTGCACTTTTTCCAGATGACTGGTGGCTTCAACGCCGCAGCTTAATCTGACTCTTGACAATTAACATCGCCGTTGACCTCACTTGGTAAATTACTCACGCTTGGTGATAACTCGGCAAGAAATTTTAGAAGCAGGCACGCATGACAGTAGTATCAAACATGTGACCACTGGCAAGATTATTGCGAGCGATGCGAGGGCATTAGCCAGGTCACGTGCCGCGTTGCGCAAATTTGCAAAATCGGCGCGCGTCGTCGTAGAGGACGAGCAGCTCTGTCAAATTTTGCTCGTTCTTTATAATTCTTGGGATACCTCTCAATTAGCCTTCGATACACGACTGTACCAAATTACAACTCGAAACACACCTTTTTACGCTCACAGCTCACTGTTTTGTCCTGAATATTACGAACAGAACTACGCTACGCTATCGGTTTTGCGAAGCGAGCATAACGTGGGACCTCCCACGTCTTACATTTTATAAGCCTGCTCTATCTCCGACTAGCCGCCAATCCTCGATTCTGGATCAAAGCACGTTCTTTCCTCTTTGAGTTCAGCGCTTATTGAAGCTCCAGGGCGTTGAATGGTCGAACCCAAGATGTGACATCAAGTGAGGTTTGGAAGTGCCATAAGGAGGCGACAAGTTGCCTAAAGAGGTGCCAGTAATGAGATAATACACGTGGTGTGATAATGTCATGTACTTTCCTTCAGCGGACTCGGAACTGCCCAAAGTTTGGGATGGCCAAACTAATCTCCGATTCCATTTCAGTCGTCTTGTAAGCGCCTCGGAGTTGCGGGCTGTTTTGGTGTTAACATCGTGAGAAGAGCCTCCCGGTCTGGAAGGACAGATTCAGTCTTTCTTGATAAGTGGAGAGAACTGAGATTCATTGACACCCTCGACAGACACCTGCTTGGCTCATTACTAAGTAGTGTGAACTTCAAGTCTGAATCAATCTCTGCGTGCTCAAGTTGCTGCGGGTTAGTAGGTGACAGTATTAGCACTATATTAGTATACGTAACACTTTTTCGAAAGACAAAAAACTTTTTTTCCGGCTGCGTTCCGCATCAGAGCGGCGGTACATACTCCATTTGCCGAGGGCTTCAAGCAGTTGCCGACACCCTGCACCAATTGAACGGTTGCAAGAACAGACTTACAACGTGCATCAAAGATGTACCATCGTGAAAGCGATTATCAGATTTGCTCAACCTTGAAGAGACATGTATAGTTATAGTTGGAGGCGGACCCGGTATCATGATGTATATTTAAATCATTCTGCATTATCAGAATTCTCGCGATGCTTCACATTTGGCCTCAGGGGGTTCCCAGTTCCCTGTGATTCTTTTTGATGCAACATAACCCCATTACTGCGACGGAAAAGTGAAGTGTCTGGAATTCCTGACTCTTTCGATTTTATGCCAATTATTGTACTTGAAGAGATCGAAGGGCTTTTTTTTTCTGCTATGACATCAAGTTTCCGCAGAATATTCATTCATCCACCCTATATCGAACTGCACACAAAGAGATCGAAGGACACTTTTTCTACCGTCATGCCCAAAATCCATCAGCATCCCATCCGCAATCATTACCGTCTGCAATCATTACCGTCTGCAATCATTACCGTCTGCAATCATTACCATCTGCAATCATTACCGTAACGATGATGAAACCCCCGACCATTGGCAGGTACGTCCTCGTTGCTTAGAAGACTGAAGCTTTGACAGATGAGATCAAACTCGGTGGACTCAATGAGTCTGGTCTTCATTGGAAGCACTGTCCTTTCCAAACAAACAGAGACTGCGAATTATGCGGCTTTTTGGTCCGCTCTCGAGTGCTTCCGAAAAAAAATAAAGACAAAAAGGTTTCTGGTCCGTTCTTCAGTCTTCCAAAAAAAGATAAAGGTCCGAGGAGTTATGAGGCTTTCTGCTCTTGTCTTCAGGACTGACCCTCACAAGAGAATAAAGCCGCCAACACCCCCTGCAGAAAATTCAATTCAAAACCGTATTTTTTTAATGCAACACTGGAGTATGTCGCGCCTGCTGCAAGTCTTCATCTTCGCACTCCGAACCTTTGACACATTCACTCATAGTAACCTGAAAGGAGATAGAGAAGATTTCTTACTTGCGGTAGAACATGTGAGAAAATAAAGTTCAATATGATATGGGTTACATAGCGGGGCCGCCTGCAGGAACAAAATTAACAGTTAGCATTCCATGTGAATCGAAGGTTGACAAGTTTTATTTTTGGGAGGATGCGATCTTGATCTAGGACGGATGGAATCTGTGACAATACCGAGATGGTTGATGAATCGAGACAACCTTAATATGAAAATCGGGACTTAAAAAAAGCGCACACCTTTAAAAACTTGTGCATTCGCCCCCACGTATTGTGACTGCGGAGCTATGCCCACTGCATCGCTTGTTCAACGTACTAAATCTAGACGGCCTCGATATCATCCATATCGGCCGTACCCTGCAGACTACACAGAACGAGTAAAAAACCGAGCTAAAGCAATGGTAGGAAATTTCTCTTACCTAAATGCTTTTGACAACTTTGCTAGATATATAGCTCGCCGGCAGTGAGCTCAGTGCCGAATCAAGCTCCCGCATCCAATGCAGGGCCAGTGACAGATAGCACACCTAGTACACTGGCATCTATTGTCGAAATAAGACACCAAATCCTTCTCATCGCTGAACACCTTGCTATCCTCCAGCATCGACTTGGTGGTATTCTGGAGCTTGTCGAAAACAGAGTTGTCGTTGTCGAGCAGGAGAGGGGTGGAGGTCTGTAAAATCAGCGCGTGCATCATCTGAAGGAACACTCGTACGTGTAAAGAACGTATCAAAAGTTTTTCAACGGTGCCAGTGGTATCCAAATGACCATGTAAGTTTTTGAGATTGGAGTCGACTTCCTCTTAAGGCATACCTCTGGCGACGCACAAAAGTGTGGCCTATATGCGCCACTGGGGTATGCTTTAAGAGGGACTCGGAGGCGGCTGTAGTACTCAATCGATGAATCTATGAGAGTGTCCTTTTTCCAAAACGGCGGTCTGCGATGTGTTGACGCGGAATGATATTTAGTTTTGGTTTTGTATTTACGTTTGAGTTTTTTTCTTCTTCATCTACAAGAGTCAGCACGAACACTACAATGTAGGGACAGCTGCACACGCCGTTTCTTCTCAGTTCTAGTCAAGGAATCTACCTTTGGTAGTTGGTACAACGGGGTGGCCTTATCAGACTCGGACAAGTCTGAGTACAGTGGGACGATTGGTTACCTAATACCAGCGAGACTGTCTAAAAGAGGAAGGACGATGCACGCATACGAGTCGCTAGGCGGTCACGGATACATGTGACTTGATTGCACTTTGCCAAGTACTACAAGTGCAAGAATGATACTTTGCCTTCCGACTGTCCGCATATCCAAATTGAAGACCATCCTCAAACTACCTGATTGCCGCCTGTTTCCATTTCAGTCATGTTCGAGTCAGGCCACCTCCCACGAACACGAGTTGGCCTAAACCATGACTAGCTCATCCAGAAAACGACAAGGCTTCAACTACGCCGACGCCGACATCATCCTCGTCTCTGCAGTCGGCAAAGCCGAACCGCGACAATTCAAAGTACACAAAAACATCCTATCCATCGCCTCTCCCTTTTTCGAAACAATGTTTTCCCTGCCCCAAGCGGATGCTACACAGATTCAAACTGTAGAATGTTCAGAGACAGAGGAAACTCTGGATCTCCTTCTGCAGTACATATACCCCCTCCCGGATCCTAAACTCGAAGACCTCGATCAACTCTCCAATATGATCGACGCAGCAGTTAAATACGAAATCAAAGCAACGATTCAATCACTTCGAAAACTGCTCAGTGGAAAAAACCTGCTCACATACTGTCCCATTGAGGTGTACGGCATCGCTCTTCGACACCGATTCACACCAGAGGATGAATTAGCTTTGAAAGCGACATTGGGGAAACGCTTGACGGGGAATATTCAGAGCGAGATTGCGTTTCTGCCTAGTGCTAGCTCGCTTTACTTGTTAATCGAGTATCATAAGCTTTTCTTCGCCACGGTGAGTCAGAATTATAGCAGGATACTCGGAAAACAGCGAAGAGGGAGTTGCGAGAAGTGTGAGAGTTTGACTGTTATTGCAGCTGTTTTGGATCGAGACATGTTACGCGGTAACATTGTCTTTGAGAATTTGGAGCAGCTTATACGGGCTTTGGAGAATAGGACGGATCAGATGTTTCAGTGCGGTCACGTTAATGCGAGAATGAGGATGAATCAGGGATATGAAAAGTGGAGGGATGAGTTGAAGAGTAAGATGGAGGCATACAATGGCGAGTCTTTTGCTGTGTAAATGTATCAAGCGAAGTGTCTCTTACCAATTTGACGAAACTCGTCCTATTGTATGAGTTTGTATGCCACTATTCAATCTCTGTGGGACCGTCGCAGTCTCGCAGCCGGAGCGCCGCTAACAAGGCACGCATGGTAAGCGACTTGGTTCCTGTTGGAGACCTCAGCCCATCGTGTGAAGTCCCTTGCTGCCTATAAAAGCCACTCTCAAGTTTCAACCTCTCAGTCCCTCAGCATCTCTTGCTCTAGTACAGTTAACGACTCGCATCTGCAATCATGAACCCTATGACCATCGTTCACCTTCCTACTCCTCATCGTAGGAAGCCTCTGTGCTATGGCAGCACCTCTCGCTTTGACCCGCCAGTCTTGTCACCCAATACCTCGACTGTTTGGGCTGTTGGAGAAGTATAGTGGTCAACATCACTACGTTGCTCGGTCTTTTAATCTCCGAGTAAGACTGTTGTAAGCGCCTCGGAGTTGCGGGCGTCAACATCGAACGTGCAGGCCGTGAGAAGCTTCCCGGTCTTGAAGGACGACTCAGTCTTTCTTGATAAGTGGAGAGAACTGAGACTCAGTTTTCTTCCCTCGACAGACACCCGCTTGGCTCATTACTAAGTAGTGAACTTCAAGTGTGAATCAATCTCTGCGGGCTCAAAGTTGCTGCGGAGGTGACAGTAGCGGCTTCTATATTAGTATACGTAACACTGTTACTTTTTTGAAAGACAAAAAAATTTTCCGGCTGCGTTCCCATCAGAGCGGCGGTACCCCATTTGCAAATGCCAAGGGCTTTAAGCAGTTGCCAACGCCCTGCACCGGTTGAACGGTTGCAAGAACAGACGACTTACAACGTGCATCAAAGACTCGAATGTACCATCGTGAAAGCGATTATCAGATCTGCTCAAACTTGAAGAGACATGTATGGTCATTGTGATCCGTGGACAGTATCATGATGTACTTATATTTGAAAGAATCATTCCGCATTATCAGAATTCTCGCGCAATGCTTCATTTGTCTGGGGGTTCCCGGTTTCCTGTGAAGAGTTTTGATGCAATCATAGCCTACTGCGATGGAAAAGTGAAGTGTCTGGTGGACGCGAATGGTCGACAAGTCAATGGTGGAAGACTGGAAGTAAACTTGATGATCGCACTGTGGAGGGAAAATTCATCGGATACTTGCCAAGAGAGGCTTTCCGCCGACACCTAACTACTCTTGGAACGAAAGTCGATTGAACTCCACCAGTGCGTGTCTGGGGAGTGTTGAAATATACCCGCACGATGGACTTAGCCATATAAGGTAAAAATTTCCTTTTCTATCGACTTGATTAGCTTATTTGTATATCACCTGATCCTCAGTCGTTTCCCTATTCACGGCGACTGAGGTATGGTTACTTTATCTACATACACGATACTATACTCATATATTTCACTTAGCTACTTACTGGGTTGTTTCACATAGTCAGACTAATATAGTTGTTTCCCTATTCACGGCGACTAAGTTACTTACTGGGTTGTTTCACAGACAACAAAAGAGATCAAAGGGCTTTTTTTTCCTGCTACTATGACATCAAATTTCCGCAAAACATTCATCCATCTACCCTATCTCGAACCTTTGTAAACAAAGAGATCGAGGGACACTTTTTCTACCGTCATGCCCAAAATCCATCCATCAGCATCTCGTCTGCAATCATTACCGTGACGAGGATAAAAAACCCCGAGCCCGTCCGCAATCATTACCGTGACGATGGTGAAAACCCCCGAGAGCCACCAGCCTTTGGCAGGTACATCCTCGTGCTTAGAAGACTGAAGCTTGACAGGTGAGATCAGACTGGGTAGACTCAATGAGTCTGGTCTTCATTGGAAACACCTCCTTTCCAAACAAACCAAACAAATAGAGACTGCGAATTATGCGGCTTTCTGGTCCGCTCTCGAGTGCTTCCAAAAAAAATAAAGACTAAAAGGTTTCTGGTCCGTTCTTCAGTCTTCCAAGGAAAGATCAAGATCCAATGAGTTATGAGGCTTTCTGCTCTTGTCTTTAGGACTGACTCTCACAAGAGAGTAAAGCCGCCAACACCCCTACCCCCATCGAAGTCAGTGCCGTGTCACCACCTGCAGAAAATCGGCTTACCCTGACATAGTTCAAAACCGTATTTTTATAATGCAACACTGGAGTATGTCGCGCCTGCTGCAAGTCTTCATCTTCGCGCTCCGAACCTTTAACATATTTATTCATAGTGACTTGAAAGGAGATCGAGAAGATTTCTTACTTGCAGTAGACCATGTGAGAAAATAAAGTCAAGCTGATATGGGTTACAAAGCGGAGCCACCTGCAAGAACAAAATTAACACATCAGGAAAAAACAAGTCCTCAGGACATCCTAAGATGCATT
Organism: Megacollybia marginata; assembly: GCA_003313965.1. Lineage (NCBI taxonomy): Eukaryota > Fungi > Basidiomycota > Agaricomycetes > Agaricales > Porotheleaceae > Megacollybia > Megacollybia marginata. The sequence goes on from QLOY01005454.1 coordinate 25,240, forward strand.
GGGATGTCCCAGGACACTGGGGACATCGGGGTTCTAGTCAGTTTTTTCCTGATGGCCAGTTAGCATTCCATGTGAATCGAAGGTTGACAAGTCTTATTTTTGGGAGGATGCGAGGGACGGATGGAGTCTGACAAATATGAAAATATGAAATCGGGACTTTCAAAAAGCGCTCAAAAAGCGCACACCTTTAAAAACTTGTGCATTCGCCTCCACTATTGTGACTGCGGAGCTATGCCCACTGCCTCGCTTGTTCAACGTACTAAATCTAGACGGCCTCGATATCATCCATATCGGCCGTACCCTGCAGACTACACAGAACGAGTAAAAAATCGAGCTAAACCGATGGTATGAATTTTCTCTTACCCAAATGCTTTTGACAACTTTGTTAGATTTCTAGCTCGCCGGCAGTGAGCCCAGTGCCGAATCAAGCTCCCGCATCCAATGCAGGGCCAGTGGCAGATAGCACACTGGCAACTATTGTTGTCGAAATAAGACACCAAATTCTTCTCATCGTTGAACACCTTGCTATGATCCAGGATCGACTTGGTGGTATTCTGGAGCTTGTCGAAACCAAAGTTGTCGTTGTCGAGTGGGAGAGGGCTGGAAGAGGCCTGTAAGATCAGCGCGTGCATCATCTGATACTTGTAAAGAACGTATCAAAAAGTTTTTCAACGGTGATGCCCAAATGACCGTGTAAGTTTTTGAGACCAATTGAAGTCGACTCCCTCTTAAGGCATACCTCTCTGGAGACGCACAGAAGTGTGGCCCATGTGCACCACTGGGGTATGCTTTAAGAGGGACTCGGAAGCGGCTGTACTCGATTGATAGATTTATGAGAGTGTCCTTTTTCCAAAATGGCGGTCTGCGATGTGTTGAACTTGACACGGAATGATGCTTAGTTTTGTGTTGGTTTTGTATTACGTTTGGGTTTTTTTCTTCATGTACAAGAGTCAGCACGACTGCACACGCCGTTTCTTCTCAGTTCAATATGTGCGAGTCAAGGAATCTACCTTTGGTGGTCACCCAAGGGGTCACGGATACATGTGACTTGATTGCACTTTGCCAAGTACTACAAGTGCAAGAATGATACTTAGCCTTCCGACTGTCCGCATATCTAAATTGAAGACCATCGCTCAAACTACCTGATTGCCGCCTGTTTCCATTTCAGTCATGCTCAGCCCACCTCCCACGAACACGAGTTGGCCTAAACCATGACGAGCCCATCCAGAAAACGACAAGGCTTCAACTACGCTGACGCCGACATCATCCTCGTCTCTGCAGTCGGCGAAGCCGAACCGCGACAATTCAAAGTACACAAAAACATCCTATCCATCGCCTCTCCCTTTTTCGAAACAATGTTTTCCCTGCCCCAAGCGGATGCCACACAGATCCAAACTGTAGAATGTTCAGAGACAGAGGAAACTCTGGATCTCCTTCTGCAATACATATATCCCCTCCCGGATCCCAAACTCGAAGCCCTCGATCAGCTCTCCCAGCTGATCGACGCAGCAGTTAAATACGAAATGAAAGCAACGATTCAATCACTTCGAATACTGCTCAGTGGGAAAAACCTGCTCAATAACTGTCCCATTGAGGTGTACGGCATCGCTCTCCGACACCGGTTCACACCAGAGTTTGAATTAGCTCTGAAAGCGACACTGGGCAAACGCTTGACGGGGAAGACGTTTGAGAAGGAGATTGCGTTTCTGCCCAGTGCTAGCTCGCTCTATATGTTAACAGAGTATCATAGGCTTTTCTTCGCCACGGTGAGTCAGAACTATAGCAGGATACTCGGGAATCAGCGAAGAGGGACTTGCGAGAAGTGTGAGAGTTTGATTGTCATTGCAGCTGTTTTGGATCGACGCAGTACTGTGTTTAAGGATTCGGAGCAACTCATACGGGCTTTGGAGAATAGGACGGATCAGATGTTTCAGTGCGGTCATGTTAATGCGAGAATGAGGATGAATCGGGGATATGACAAGTTGAGGGATGAGTTGAAGAGTAAGATGGAGGCATACGATGGCGAGCCTTTCACTGTGCAAATTCCGGCATCATGTATCAAGCGAAGTGTCTCTTACCAATGAAACTCGTCCTACTGAAGGCGTTTGTATGCCGCCATTCATTCATTCTCCGTGGGACCGTCGCAGTCTTCGCAGCCCGGGGCGAGGCACGCAAGGTAAGCGACTTGGTTCCTGTCGGAAGGAAGGAAAGCGTCGGAGACCTCAGCCCATCGTGTGGAGTCCCTTGCTGCGTATAAAAGCCACTCTCAACCTCTCAGTCCCTCAGCATCTCTTAAGATCTTGCTCTACAGTTAACGACTCGCATCTGCAATCATGAAC
>QLOY01005458.1:0-14965 GCA_003313965.1 Megacollybia marginata
GTCTTCGTCTGTATTCTCTTTTCTTTCTTCATTTCCTCCCAGTTTTATACTCCCTAAATCCTTCCAGAACCTTCTAAGCACCTGACTTATACGTGTATATGCCATTCTGATTCCTCATCCTTTTACTACCGCAGGAGTGCCGTGCCGTAGGAATGTGTCAAACTGGTCTAGTAATCTCAGCATGACATGTTGATCCTGCCTTTAAGCGACGGCCGCGTACTGCCGGCATCGTATTCGTGTACCTAAGACAACTTAGTTAGTAGGCAGTCTTATTGTGCTCCTTCTGAGCGAGACTCTTCTATCAGCTGGCCTGCCAGTACTCTCTTAGAAAGTCCCTGGTAGTAAGTCTTGTCGTCAGGACTCCCTTGACTTTCTCTCATGAGGTGTCATTACACTGTCGGCATATTGCCCGATCAAGCATTTCCTAAGCAAGCCCATTGTCCTAAAACATCCCCGATCTCGTTCTAAGAGATATGACTTCGATGCCGGAGGCCGACTATTTAGTTCTGTAGACTTTCGATATGATGTGTATTGCAGTCAAGGTGACGATGAGTGACTTAGATACAATTGACCGAGCCTTAGGCCCAAGCCAACTCGTCTTAAGTCTGGTTTGACTGCCCGCAGGAGTGATATACTCCGCGATCAATGCCACATGCCTCTTATGGCATGGGGTACCCTCTAACCTATAGGCTCGTCTCTAAGAGGGTCTTCCTCTTGATTAGGAGATGCCTGGAATTCGCCTTAAGAGGTGTTTTGAAAGATTTCCAGCCTTTGCCAACTAGCGGTCGTATCACTGCATGGTCCACTGAGTCATCTAGAGTTGGGAGAGTGCTTAGAAAACAGGACTAGGAAAGTCACGGTATTGGATAGGCCAATCGCAAGGCACCTGAGGCTTAGTAAAAGTGTTTCAAAGCAGTGTCTGGAATGCAGACCCATGTGGTCGCAGTACTAGAACTGCTATGCCCGGGTACAGCCATACATTAAAAATAGGGGTAGGTGGTGCAGCATATGGCAACCACCCTCAGAGATCCCTTTCTAGTTTTTGTTTCTGATTCATCTACTATTTATCAGACCATATACACGCATGGCCAGGTACATACAATCTCGATTCATCTATATTTATATCTCTAGAGCTGTATATAAGGATGTCTAGGACTCGTAGTACCACTAGATAACTGCCCCTTGCCTACTATTTGTATTTGGCTTGGTGTTAAACAATTGGGTTTTGTTTGGTTCATCTCTAGTGTGAGATTGACGTGTTGCAATTTGAGTTTTTGGGATTTATAAGTTGTGATTTTGAGGTTTAGATTTGGATTTTGAGTTAAAGTTGGTTTTGCACTCATTAGTGCATTGTTTTGTGTCGGATATCATTATCCGCTGTTTCTAGAAGTTAGACAACTTCTCTAGAAGTCCGAAAACCTATACTAGTCTGAAATAGACAAAGTTCCAAAGCATACACCTGCTTGAGACACTTCTCTAGAATAAACTAAGAGCATAACTCACAACTATTGGGATATCAAAAGACAACTAGTGTGTGTTGTTTGTGGTGTGTTTTGTGGTTTAGAGGCTTCGTTCTACACCTTAGATCACAGATCGTTCCCTAGATGTTGCATCGACAGTACCGCTCGTGTGCACTGCCACCCCGAGCATCCCTATCACCGATGACCTCCTCGGTTCGGTCAATCGGGTCCAATTCTTCCTGGTTGAGAAAGGAAATCAGATTGGATAATCGGGGGCTGGGTGGTTCAATGGAGAACAATACGGGATTCCCCTTAATCTTACCAGTTGATACTCGGTCCGATCTCACCATGGAAGACTTCCTTGGTTCTAAGTCGGTGATAGGCTGGTTTTCATCCCAGGCCTGAAATCTTTCGATTCTATGCTACCAGCCTCTAAATACATGTGGGAAGGACTCCTGTGGAGGTACAAACCGTCCGCTGGAAGCGTTCCATAGTGCAGAAGGGACTAACACACCCGCTGAACACTCATATAGACCAAATATAGACCAGAGTTGAGACAAATGAGATAGTACTTGATAGTACTGCCTTATTGTATCCGACTCAACACTACTACAAGCGCCCATGGCAGTATGCTAAGAACGGTACACCCGATCGAGAGACATGGCTCACGGACTCATGAAACTACCACCTAGATCCACCTAGAGAGAGAATACACCATATAGAGAATATCGACTAGCCTACAGACGTACTTAGAGAGACACAGCGGAAGCATGGGAGGGATCCCCACTGAAACATCCGAGCAGGTTAGCCGAGTTAGCCGAGTTTGGATAGTCGTAAACATCAGGAAAAACCCTTTTTGACCTGGCAAACCTGGCAAACTTGAGTAAACCTGAGTCAACCTAAGTCAACCTTAGCTGATCTGGGACTAACCTAGACATGACCTGGGCTGACCTGGGTTGACTTGGGCTAACCTAGACATGACTTAGGTTGACCTGGCTGACCTGAAAATTGAGACTTAAACCTGGGACTGACCAAGGTTGACATAGGTTGATCCAGGTCAACCTTGAGGCATCCAGGTTAAAAAGGGTTTTTCCTGATGAAGATCGACATTGTGGATCCTTGTATGAGGTAAACGTGTAATAAGTGACTTAGTTACATCGCTGGAAAGCTAGAGACCTTCACTAGAGCATACAACCCTCAGCGGAGACATTCAGAGAGACACTAGAGCGAACCTGGGGAGGACAGGTTCATTGAAACTTGCCCAGACTCAACGCACTGCATGGGTCCTTCATGATCATATGCATCTGACTCAGATTCAATAGAGTCGAGTCATTTTGAAGTCAGCAGCTGACTCACCGCTGAGCAATTGTTTGTACTAGTAGTTGAAGGTAGTTAAAATTAGCCTCAGCAGAACTGTATAAAAGGCCAGTAGTTAGCTAGGATAGGGTAGAACATAGAGACCCAGTAGAGAATACATTGCGCTTCAGACTATAAAGACTCTAAGTACCTTAAGGGAACACAGTTGAATAAAAGTCGCCTGTGGAGTTCTTAAAAACTCATCCCTAGACTCAGTACCTACAGCGGAACAGTCTAAACCAATCCTCTCTCATCTCTGAGATCAGTACCTTAAGGGAACCTTCTCCTTCTCACTCAGTAGTACCTAAAAGGGAAACTGCCTTTTTGCTGCTTAATCAAGTAGCCCCGCTCAGAGCCTAATTCACTCTTTTTGACTTGTTTCAAGTCACCCATAGATAGCTAGTGATTGGGAGAGTCTTCTGTAGTCAAGAGAACTTTGCTTAGTCTATAGTTAACGCCCTGTGGGACTTCGAGACTTTTTTTTATAGAAGTTCAAGTTTTAGTAGTTCATTTCTCTAGTCTCCAAACTCGAAAGGAATACCCTAAAAAGAGGTGTTTGGGTGTTGGATTTAGTGCTTGCAGTGTGTGTGTGTGTGTGTGTTAGTGTGAGTTGGTGTCAGCATCAGCCCATTTCGAGCACTTCCATTCCAGTGCAGTCAGCCTGCCTCACACTGTGAGGTTCCTTTTCATCAGCTGAAGCTAGTAATTTTTTCTGATCCTGCTTACCTGGGGTAGGTCCTGCAGGAGTCGTCTGGGGCATAGCCACCAGTTGTATGCTCTCACCAGCTATTGGAGTGCTTGTGAAAGGAGCAGATTGATTGGATCGAGCAGATGGAGGTGTGGAATAGGTTCCAGTTCCTCCAGGCACCAGGTGCGCTCTCTTTTCAATTGAGTCAGGGGTGACTGGTAGTATACCACAAACACCAGTCAACTGACGTGATGGTGGGGCATGTATATGCAATGAGGATTCGGAGATTGGTAACGGAGTAATCCCTGGAATCTGAGATAGGTTCTCTTGACCAGTGGGTGGATTATCGTTCTCTCTGCTTGGCTCTGTGAACACAGAAACTCAACTACTCACCATGTTATACTTGACTTGAGTAGAAAGATAGTTGACTTCCATTTTGTGCCAGTGCATCGTTTCCTCAGATATTGTCGCAGTCAGTGGTTTCTGTCGTCTTTTAGCACGAGTAGATTTTTGCTTACCCATTGTTTCCTAGGGTGTAGTTCTTGAATATACAAAATAGATTCGAACACGACATTCAAAAAGATGTAATATGAAAGAGCCTTAGACATGCCAGATGAACGAGACTGAGTTTTATTCAGTAGAACTACGTTCAAAAAGGTAAGGCTAAGTAAGTAAAACTCATGCTACTGCTACTTATACTGTGACAGTACATTACTTACATAATACAAGTGACAAGGTTCGAAGGGTACAAGACATTCGCATTACACTATCCATATAGTGGACCTCAAATCTTGAATATTGAAGCCATCAAACATTTGGATGGTCTGTCAGTGGCCTATAAAGTCAGAACACCCATCTAAGTATGCAGAGTGAAAGCTAGGTTGACCTAGGCCTCAAACTGAGATATATCCAAAATCTATAGACTGATACTGTATCAAATACATATTGACCAGTGGGTAAGCCATCTAAACATCAGGAAAAACCCTTTTTGACCTGGCAAACCTGGCAAACTTGAGTAAACCTGAGTCAACCTAAGTCAACCTGAGCTGATCTGGGACTAACCTAGACATGACCTGGGCTGACTTGGGTTGACTTGGGCTAACCTAGACATGACTTAGGTTGACCTGGCTGACCTGAAAATTGAGACTTAAACCTGGGACTGACCAAGGTTGACATAGGTTGATCCAGGTCAACCTTGAGGCATCCAGGTTAAAAAGGGTTTTTCCTGATGAAGATGGCAAGTACGAGTTCCATATCATCATAACAATGAGCTATTGCAAGTGACCCCAGACTGTTTCAATAACTGAACATACTGAACTACAAGGGGGGTATATACACCTTACACAGTTGGCTAATCTGCAGTCACAGTCCAATCAATCAGGACCCTCCCCAGCCCCTCCCTCCATAGATCCTGTCATGTGCCACAATGCTGCACCCCCTTGAGTTCAATCAACATAGTGATGTGATGTGTTTTACACACTCAGCTAACCTCAGCTAAACCTCAGCTAACCAAATTAATGTTTGTTTGCACACCCATCCTTTCCCTCCACACTGTCTCGACCTTCCATCAAGCATTTTCACAGCAGCTTGGTAGCATTTCATTGATTTGGACTTAGTAGGGATGTTGGAAGTGAAATAGGTGGCTGTGGTGAGCAATCTGGTATGTCCCTCATTTTATTCTTTGCTGCAGTTCTTTTTAGCTGTTTCTATCAATACCTGACCTACTCTGCTTCTAATATACCACCTCATACCATCCAATATGGGGATGTAACACCTTACACAGTCAGACACAGTCAAACATTAGGCCCAACACACTCACCACTGTGTTGCCATAGTGCCTGACATTGGTAGATCACATGACCTGCTTATTGCAAATAGCCATGATGTAGATGATTCAGAATATGTAATTTGTTTGGTGACAACCAAAAATAATGCACCAACATATTTTTTTTGACAATTTAGGGGGATCTAGGCATCCAAACAACTTGGAGTAAGTTGTAAACCTAAAATATAGACAGAGGTGAGGGTTTTAGTGAGCTCAGACCATTTTCATTTATGATAGTTCTATCCATATCTGTCATTTTTTATTTGAGCCAAAATGTTACAAAAAAATGGTCATCACCACATGAAAGGGCTTAAAAAATAGGCCCAGATAACATTTTGGATCATCCAATTTGATTGTGATTTGAGCTTGCAATAACTGGAGTGGCTTGGCCCAAAATAGCCATTTTGCAGTGGCTATTGTAAGCTCAAATCACAATCAAATTGGATGATTCAAAATGTTATTTGGGCCTATTTTTTAAGCCCTTTCATGTGGTGATGACCATTTTCTTGTAGCATAGAGGTACATTTTGGCTCAAATAAAAAATAACAGATATGGACAGAACTACCATAAATGGAAATGGTCTGAGCTCACTAAAACCCTCACCTCTGTCTATATTTTAGGTCTACAACTTACTCCAAGTTGTTTAGATGCCTGGATCCCTCTAAATTGTCAAAAATATGTTGGTGCATTATTTTTGGCAGTCACTGTAATAAGGCAGAGTCACCTGTCTATCTTGCCAAAAAAGGCATTTCCATCTCCCACCAACTGTACAGTTGAAATCACAGCCTAGGTCCACAAACTTTCACTTTCTTGTACAACTGACCTTCCAGATATGGGCATGTTTATTTGCTCATTTCCCAGCCCATTTCAGCTTATCTCAGCAAACAAATTACATATTCTGAATCGTCTACATCATGGCTACTTGCAAACCTGAAGGCATGGTACTAAGCACAGTTGAACACCACATTTTGAATAGGCCAATAGACATATTGGTCTTGGCAAAAAATGTGATACATCAAACTGCTGATCTAAGCAATGACATACCATAAAACATTTTCATGATCAAAACCAAAAAATGGTACGTCATATTTGTTTCAAGATGCAGGTCAGGGGATGACTAATCCAAGTACATGTGACTTATGTCACGTCTTTGCTAAGTTTATCAACCAACCATTTGAGGGACCCTTTGTAAGTACTTCCACCACATAAATCAATACTAATATCAATATTTATAGGCATTCCATCATTGTAGGTCTCTTTTGCAATGGTTCACTGTGGTGACAGTTGCTGCAGTGCTCCTTTTTGAGTGCCACCTATCCAGCCAGAACCATTGAACCAACTTCTACCATTATATCCCTATGCAATGATTCACTGTGGTGATATTTGCTATGGTGCTTCATCTCAAGCACTATCAATACCAACTGCACATCATTTCCTGAAATCGAACCTTAGCTGTACAACAGTGCCATCACATAAACCATACTCCCAGGCACTGTTCCTATACAGCACCACGTCTGCTCCTTCATTATGCATATCTTGAACTATATAACTACTAGATGGAATACAATCACCCACCCATGAAGACCAGTACCACAACCCCAATATGATGCAGTCATGCAGCAACAGCTTATACCTTGGTCTTTGTGACTGCAGGTGTAGCAGCATAGCAACAGTAATGGTAAGTCTGTTTTCACAACCACTGCTTATGAACTAAACCAGCACAGGTGAAATACAAAAATAGAATTTCCATATATGTATTCCAGCACTGTACGTAACACTGCAAATCCAACACAATTTTGAACACCATGTTGTATCCTGTAAGTCTAACACTACAATAACAGAGAGAATGGTAAAGAAAATTGAGATGATACAGGTTAGCAAAAAATGAACTCAGAAAACAATGATCACCGAAAACAGGGAGAGATATTCAAGGTCGGTAAAACCTTGGAGTATCATTCCGTGTTTGAGGCTCGCTCATAGAACAAGTCTATAAATAGAACTTGTAACTGAGATCTGTCTATTGACTGGGATTGACTGACATTCACTATCTATTAACATGTATTATTGACTGGGATTGGGACCAAGACTATAGCATTCAATACAAGTATATAGGGTCAAATACTAATTGAATAGGTATTTAGGGCTGGTCTATATTCATTCAATACAAGTATATAGGGTTGGTCTATGTATTTGGGGCTGGTCTATACAAGTATACAGGGTATAACTATTGAATACAAGAGTATAGAGATTGAATACTGGCCCATAGCTATTGAATATAAGCCTATAGAAGGTGAATGCATACCTATAAGGGTGTATACATGTCTATTAAGAAGTTATATGTGTCTATTTTTATTTTCATCACTGGCTTTTCGGAAATAAAATGCAAATTGTGTGAGAACAAGAGCATGTATGGCAAAATGAATATTACCATTAGAACCACATTGAAATTCTGCATCTGTTCATATAAGGAAGTTAAAAGTTCTCATGGTCATAACTTGCCTAATCTGGGCATGCCATGGTCTATCTTGCCTACATTTGTTATCAGGATATGTTTCCTTCATTCTTACTAAAAATAGCTTTCCATAATCAGATCATGTGATTTACCTAATTCTCATACATATACATACACATATATGCATGTACAGCAAAATGAATATCTACCATTTGCATCTGTCCATATAAAGAAGTTCAAACTTCCCACAGTCAAGGTTTGCCTAATATGGGCATGTGCCATGAGAAAATGAATACTACAATTGAAATTTGCTATCTAGCCATACCAATTTGCAAAAAGTTCCCATGCCTAGCCCTTACCTAATAAGGTTGTTCCCACCACCCATTTTTCTGATATTTTTCTGATTTGTTCTGATTTTTCCTGATTTTTCTGTATTTTATTCTATTTATTCTACTATTTATAGTGTCCCAGACCAAAAATAGTTGTGCCAGGGTGCCGAGGGGTGCTGAGGGGTGCCGCAGGCCTGCCTGGTATGCTATAATATGGCTCTATTGAGTTGCCTGCTGCTTTTTCAAAAGGCTTTTTGGGCAAAACCCATACCTTTTGCAAAAGGGCTACAGCATCGCCTGGTCCCAGAAGGCAAAACCTCCCTCCACCCCTCCAATTCCAAGTCTGGGGATGACTCTAACTACAGATCCCAAAGACGTTCTCGAGCTAACAGCTTCCAAACATAATACCCATCTGCTGGCCTCAATCCAGTCAGCACCTTTAGCACAGTCTTCAGGGACAAACAGAGACCTTCACGCAGCAGGAACAGTCATAGTAAGTATCATATATATCCATCCTTGCAGATAAAAGCTCCACCAGAACTCGAACGTGAAGGGGCGATCATCTTTAGCAAGGTAAGATGTTTTCATCCAGATTCTACTTCCTGACACCTGCAGGAGGATGCTGAATTCATGATGAGTGCAAACCTGACGTGTCTCAGTAAAAAATTTGATTCTACATCAATGCCGAATCCAAAGCCTGAAGCTGAAGAATCTGAGTCAGATGAGTGATATAGGGGTGATCTAATCAGATTCTGAAGAGTTTTAGAGTGTCTCTCCCACCCAAGTCATCACTGAGAAAGTTCTCCTGGGGTAGCACCAGTACCTCACTTGAGTTTTGACATGGACAAAGAGTCTCTCGATGAGGTGCCTGGGCATCGCTCCAAGAAAAACTCCAAGGAAAGTCACCCCTCTTTTTGGTTGTCTAATGATAACAACTTTACAGTGTCCCTTGGTTAACATCGTGGACAACCAGGTAATTCAAACTTTACCAACAGGATACTCACTCATCTTTCATGCAGATGCAACAAATCTCACCCATGAAACCTGCACTGAAACAGCAAGGCTACCCCACATCTCCTAACAAGGCCACTAAGAAATCTCAAAGCTCCCTACCAGAATACCATATGGAAGGCAGAAAGATATCTGAGCAAAGACTGGAGGAAATGGGAATACCGGGTCTGATGCAGTTGGGGATTTATGGAAAGTCAATCATGCTCCCTTACACTCTAGTGGAGAACGCTTTTCCTGAAGATGATCAAGTAGCTGCCTTGGCATATCTGCACTCCACCCTAGAGAGTCTTCCCAAGTCTAACACGAATGATCTTCTCTGGGAAACCTATGATGTCTTGACCAAGGCAGAGAGTCCTAAGTTGCTCCACCTGTTCACTCAATTTGTTAAGTCTACCCTACTTCAATCTCAAACTGACTCTATTCTACAGATATTGTTTCCTGTGGGTTGTTTCAGAGGGAGACTTAGAGATCTTTGTCAAGATACTATTATTGCTCAGTATGATCTGAGTAAGGCTTCGTCTTTTACAATATATGCTCACTCTTCAAATCGCAGAGTCTGGAACCAAGGAAGAAATCAGGGACAAAGTAGAGGATTACAACAAACAAAAGTTTTATTCACAGCAGTGTGCTCCTCATGGGGTAAAAGGGCCATCTCTGTTCAATTAAGTCCTTGACTTGTTACAGGGTGAAGATAATCTCCCTTTCATGTCAGGCATATCATAGGCATAGTGAAATTAGAGGCTTCAAGTCATCCAAATGTTCACTCTAAGTTGCAGCATCTCTGTAGCTGTCCTCCTTCCTTGGTTTGCCTCACTCAAGTCTTGGTAGGCACTCTGACTGTCATCTAAATGTTCCCCTAGATTAAACATGTCTTCGATCAATTTGCTAGTGGAGTTTTCAAAGCAAAACCCTTTACCTTGGAGGCTTATGGTCCCTCTTATCGCCTGGCTATGAAGAAAATTGCGGAGATGCAGAAGGACAAGATACCCAGGGATTATATGGATGGGTTGTTCAGACTAATCTGGAAGCAGGCTGCATAAGTTCCACCTCATGCTTGCAGAGGCTGATGAATGCCCCAAGTGATTGAGTTGACACTGAAGAGTTCTTTCCTTCTTTGGACTACAACAAGATGCTTGAGGCCACAGCAGAATTTCAATGTTGTTTGTACCAGTACAGTGATGAGGAGATGGATGGAGTGGAGAATGACAATGATGACAATGACAATGACAATGACAATGATGATGATGATGATGATGACGACAATCTAGATACCAAAGGCCATCCTCTTTTCAATGATAGACTGCACCCCGAATCCATTCATGAAGACTTTGGCAGTGATGGTGATGAAAAAGGGGGACATGTTAACATGGAAGTCTTTGGCTGACTTGCATTTTTAGGTGCGTGTAGGGGAGAAGTTCGAGTTTTGTACTAATTTTCCCAAGGAGGAAAGGATTTTATCTCAGCAGCATGTACTCTCTGACTTTACAATGGTTTTCATCACTTTATGACATTTACAACCTTTATGCCCTCTGTATTTGTATTCTGATAATTATGTTTTGTGTCCTTAAAGTCCAAACCATCCTGTGTCTAAGATATCCGTCTGCCCACCTGGTATATCCCTGCCTCTTCTTCTCCCTTCCTGAGGCTTTACACAGACTTCTCAGTTACCCCCTTGCACATCCCAAGCCTTCTCTCCACTACCTCACTCCTCCTCCCCACTGCTCCACTCTGTGAAGGTTGGAGCACTGAAGCATCTCAGGATGCCTCAGGATGCCTCAGGACGGACTGGGACAGAACTGCTTAGTTGACCTCACCTCCAGGATGGCTTGGCATGCATTTCCTGGCCCAGGATGTAAGATACATCCTAGGAAGGAACAGGACAGACCAGGATCATGCTGGTACATCCTGGGAGACTAGGTCCTTTTTTCCTGATGGAACAGTCTCTAACTGTCATTCCAGCCCAACCTTTCACCTTGTTTGGAGGTGAAGCAATAGATGAAGCTTGACCTGTGTGAAAGTTTTAAGTGATACAAACAGTCTTCGGTGTCCATTAGGCCGCATGCCAGGAGCTATGCCAGGAACCAGGAAGCGGAGTGACCAGCGCATGATAATCGATAAACAGAACCAAGCTAAGGTCATTCACAACCACAAAGAATCAGAAATTCTGGACTTGGCATGTAAACATCCTTCACACTGGACTTGTAGACAGCCCGTCCCAATGTTCTCGATGTGGATAAGTCTGTCTGCGAGAGACTAATCTGGCATGATGTGGACAACACTGAACGTCTTGGGTAGACTAGGCTCAAGTTTTAGCTCTGCTCGAACGCTTCCATCGTAATCACGCTGAAACGCATCCCATACATCTTCCTCCCCAATATGTCGCCAGACCTTTTTGCCTAGCATACGAAAGGAGCGCTTCATTCGCGCATGATCAACGACACCGGCAGCCCCGCATAGAAGCCCTGTCGTTCCCAAGATAACTGCGAGGACTATATTACCGCTTGTGATTCTCTCGGCTAAAAAACACACTCCGAGCGTCAGCCCGATGATCATCATCATAGCGAGCAATCCCAAGCTACGAGCAAAGGCCCAGTCATCGGAGATGAAACGCTGAATCTTCTTTGCTGCTAGAATATCTGGACGAGACTCCCTTCTCTGCGAGTTGAATTGCCATGATCTAGGCTGGCCAATCAAGAGCGTCAGCATGAACATCGCAAGTGGATCAATGCGACGATCCAGCGTGGGATCATAACACTGGTTAATCGCTCCCAAGATCCTACAAACTCGGGATAAGGGAACATGATGACTATCTTTCGGATGGATTTGCAACACCCAAGGAAAAAACCTACAAGCATTCACCAAAAGAAGGGTTTGCCAAGACGACGGCTCAACAGTGGCTTTCTCTTGTTCGTGTTTCTTTTGGAAATCGACTAAAATCTGGTGTCGCTGTAGGGAATCTCGTTCTTTGACGACCAGAATGACAAGTTTTCGGTCAGCACGAGGGTCTAGCTGGAACCAAATGATCGAAGTAACGACAACGTCGTCAGTAGTAAAATGATGTTCGATGGGGGAGTTGGGATTCCACCAATACCATTTTGAGTCAGTTTGATTAATCGTAATTGCCACACCTAATACAATTCAAAGTAAGCACCGTTTTAGAGGTCATCGCACTCACCATTTGCAGATACGTCTAGCGCAGAGAGAGAAAGAATAACCGGCATCAATCTCAAAAAGTAAACAGCCGCCAAATTAAACTTGCGGTAGAATTGACGAGGTGAATTTACTGTTACTGAAGCGACATTCAACAATTCAGAAAGCGGAACCCTAATTGGCGGGAGCTCCAATTCAACCCACATTCGATTCGTATGAGTCGCCATATCTTCGTGAATCGAATTGATGCTGGCCACTGTGAGGAAATAACTGAGTGCGAGCGCGGATATCACAAATAAAACTCCGGAGATGGTATTTGTTGTGACGTCGATGAACATTAGCATTATGGAGCTGACGAAGACGACAAGGACAATCATGAACGCCCAGACTAAGTCTATGATGGCTTTGGCTGCGTGGTGGTAATACAATGTGGCGCCATACTACCACAGAGTCAGGAACAAAACCGACAGAGGTAAGGCATCAAACCTACAAGAAGCGGACCAAGTATCACATCAGCTATTGGAGGCTGGCAATGGGACACAACAACATCTGGTCTCCTCGTAGTCATCCAAGAATCGGGAGATTTCATAACAATACATAAAATAAGCGAACGAGCTTGAAAATGACAGTTTGTCGTTTGTAGTTTGTATTCGGGTGAACAAGCGCTGATGGTACGGATGCAGCGAGCTACTTCACATAGCGTTACACCATCGTCTTCTTCTATGTCTGGTTTTAGCGAAAAAGCAAGGATGATTTTTGCATTTAGAGCTCGAGCCAGTTCGTCATGCGAGATACTATCAGTCGTAAGCAGATTCGATATAGTAACTGCTTCTTTCGCAGTGGTTGAGTTGAGAATACCAAGACGGTCAATGCGCAGAAAGTAGAAACCAGAATCGCGTTCCCGTGGCACTCGGACCTTAAGGACAGTGTATTGGTGGTGAAACGGCATTCGTCGACTTTCGAGCCAAAGGATATCGAGGAGCTTGATATTCCCGATACTTCCTGGACGCTCCTCTGAATCACACCAACGAAGAAAATCAGACGTCGGCATGCTCAATGCTGATGATACGCTAGCGCTTGGCCAGGGGAACCCTATAAGAGTTTGCCAGGGAGGGAGTGGCTCGACGGGTCCTAGAGAATCCGGATTTAGTTTGCGGAAAACAGTAGACTAGTGAGACACTGGCTTAGTCTCATACTATACGAGACGAGCTGTAGAGTATTCCTTCCGGGAGGTGCTGTAAGGACAATGAGTGGAGACAGCCAGGAACGTCAAGATCGGAATTACGAGGGCGTAGGTGCACGGTTCTGTCGGGCGGCTCTAATGAGGAACAAGAGATAAACGGAATAAAGTTCGAGATCTAACAAGGGACGTACGGGACTCTAATTCAAATGCTTCATCGTCATTACTAGTACGAGTGGCCATGACAGAAAGAAGTGAATGCAGGAACTGCTGAGTAATTTTTCGAGCCATACAGACCAACACAGAACCAAACTAATGCACCTCCTTCCTTCCTTACTTACGCCCGCGCTACCTTATTGCTCCCATTGCTCCCTTCTCTCCCAAGTATGACTGATCAACTTTGGATCAACTCTAGCCTCCCGCAAGGTCTGCCGTCTTCAAATCGTCTTCAAATCGAAGCTTCACACATGAGCAAGGCGTCTAAGGTACCGTTAGCAACATTGATATCTGGCAGGGACCTTGACTCTATCAGGCCGCACCTCGACAAGAACGTTCGAATTCTTTAGATCCGAACTTTCCCCTGTCAGCGCTGTTTCTAGAAGCGCTTGATTGCGTGCAATATCTCAAATTGGATGATGGTGGCACATGTCAGCCTGCTTCTGTAGGAGGAGACCACTGGAGACGCCACGGGGGATGAAGGGAAGCGGGAAGTCTCGCTGAGACACTTGAAACCTCAGGCCTCATGATTCCGAGCTTGATCTTGTGCGACATCGCCGAAGTTCGGTCTGATACTAAGCCATGCGATACATACCATAGCCATCTATCAATGATTGGACCCCAAGCTACGGCTCTGGGCTGAGATAGTCTGGACGCCATTGTGATGCTTCAAGCTGGTATGCATTCTTACCAACCACTGAACACTTTGCCTGCAGACATTTCTAAAGGGTCGGACCTCCCAACCTTGCCAGTACCGCAGAAATACTGCAAATCTGGTATTTGTTTCTCGCTCCGTGGACTCCTTATTCATTGGCTTAGATCTAGTGTTTTACTTGTGCTGCATCGGTACACTGATTTCCACCGCGCTCTCAATCTTCCTGTTCTCTTCCAATACTCGAGTATCATCTGGACATCTATCTACTAACACCAACCTTCATCGTCCTAGCACCTATGTCAACCTCGATCGAGTTGTTCGCAACAGTACCGATGCTCGATTCCCCCCGATACATAGTTTCGCCCATGTAGTTCTTCAATCTGATGCTGCCGACCCTTCAAGAACACTACGCGAGGACAAACGTTGGTATCCAAGCGATGTCGGAGAAATTTATCCCGATGATCGCCACTTCATTGTCTCTCCAGAGGTACAGTATACTGACTCTTCCTAGATCGACGTCTCCTTTACTAACAGCTATGGATAGGTCTCGACCGTAATACAGTTTCGAAATTTGGACTCTGGAATGGAGCGCTGCCATCTGAACCCCACCATTCCCCAGCCAAATTCGACAACCTTTGACGCA
>QLOY01005463.1:0-10609 GCA_003313965.1 Megacollybia marginata
CAGATCCATCAAGAAATGAAAAAGTGTGAAAATGGATGTCCAGGTCAATCACTTTCACAACTGTAGGCACACTTGTTCCAACTTGATAGACCTCTGGCAGACCATCCAAGCTTTTGAGGGCTTCAATATTCTGGATTTGAGGTCCGATATATTGGTAGATCTAGTAAGAGCATTTACCAGTAGATCAATCAAGAAATGAAAGCAGATGCCTAGCCTGAGTATTATAAAAGTTGTGACCTGGATGTCCATTTTCACACTTTTTCATTTCTTGATGGATCTGCTGATAAATATTCTCAGTAAATGTACCAATATGGTGGCCCTCAAATCTTGAATATTGAAGCCATCAAAGGCTTGGATGGTCTGCCAGAGGTCTATAAAGTCGGAACACCCATCTAAGTATGCAGAGTGATAGCTAGGTTGACCTGGGCCTGAAACTGAGATATGTCCAAAACCTATAGACTGATACTGTATTGACTGAGATTCATTATCTATATGCATTCAATACACATATATAGGGCTGGTCTACAGGTGTGTAGGGCTGGTCCATACAAGTATACAGGGTTGAATACTGGCATTTAGCTATTGAATGTAGGAGTATAGAGATTGAATACTGGCCCATAGCTATTGAATATCAGCCTATAGAAAGTGAATGCATGCCTATAAAGGTGTATATATGCCTATTAAGAAGTTGTGTGTGTCTATTTTTATTTTCATCACTGGCTTTTCGAAAATAAAATGGAAATTGTGCAAGAACAAGAGCATGTATGGCAAAATGAATACCACCATGAGAATCACATTGAAATTCTGCATCTGTCCATATAAAAAAAGTCAAAAGTTCCCACGGTCACAGCTTGCCTAATCTGGGCATATGCCATGGTCTATCTTTGATGGTTTGTATTATTAGTGGTTTTTAAGGGATTTGATTATTGTCTACTAAAAATAGATTTGCCATAATGCTTAGAATCTATTTTAAGCTAGTAAACCATTCAGCTTGCCTAATCTGGGCAAGTCTGCTCTAATGGTTCCAAATGAGTACTACTATTAGACTCACATTGAAATTCTGTATCTGACCATAAAAGGAAGTCAAAAGTTCCCACAGTCCATGGCTTGCCTAATCTAGGCATGTCTGCTCTAATGGTTCCAAATGAGCACTACCATTAGATTCACATTGAAATTTTGTATCCAACCATAAAAGGAAGCCAAAAGTTCCCATGGTCCATGGCTTGCCTAATTTAGGCATGTCTGCTCTAATGGTTCCAAATGTAGATTTACACTGAAATTTTGTATTTGACCATAAAAGAAAGTCAAAAGTTCCTACAGTCATGGCTTGCCTAATCTGGGCTTATGCCATTGTCTATCCTTGATGGGTTCTATTATTGTTGTTTTTATTATTATCTAGCAAAAATGTGTTTAATGACTTCTATTTATAGTTTTTTGATGGATTTTATTAAAAATAGGCTTGCCGCTCTTGCCATGATGCCGGATGCTTGCCAGAAGCCTGCCAGAAGTAATCCGAGCCCATATTTAAGCCCTATGATAAGCCTGCCAAATTTATCATGAATTAATGCAAAAGGGGGATGACATCTTTTCAGTATTTTATGCATAGATCTTACAGTATGGGTGGATGAGTTCCTTTTTCTTCTCCTCTGACATTGTTGCAGGATTCAACTCAGGATCGTGTTTGGTGGCTTCTCGTATGTCTTGTATTTTTTGACATTGTCCAGCCTGCACATCTGTCATGTTCTTGAGTATGTCGCGATATTGAAAATACAAACGCACTGTCGTTAAGTTGCTGGGCCTTGCGGTGAATGAGGGTGTTCATCAAGTTTGGTTTTTGCGCATGTTTGTAGACTGGTGACTCAACAATTTCTTCAGATATTGAACCTTGCGATTATGCTTTGTCGCTATCTCTGTGAGATTCTTCTCATGGTCTTCATCAAGTTTCTTGAGATCAGTGAATAAAGCAGTGTGACATGTGCGAGACTGAGTTTGCTGCAATTTTCTTGCAGCAGCATTGAGTCTACGAGTGCATTGACAAGGAAGAAGTCAAGATCTGTTGGGATTTCTCTGCGCCCAGGTCGAGGGCGTAGTACTAGCTAGGACCATGGTGCAGAAGAAATGGTGGTGTCGAATATGGTGCTTGACCAGACTACTGGGATATAAGTCTGACGTGGATTATGAAGACTATTTTCTCACCTCAGGAATGTGCAGCATCAGCAGAGTGCTTGCATCATTTGCATCATGATGTGGCAGCTAAAAAAACGGGTACCTCACTGCAAAAAAATCACTCAATAGTAGTGAGTCACAAAATGAGTAGCGAGTCATGATGACCTCTTAAATGCCGCATTTCCATCAGAACCACGTCAATACCTTACCCCATCGAAGAATTGCCCCGAATCAAGACTGTTGCCGGGTCCTGCTAGACAAATGCGTGAATTTGAGGTAAGTATAAGTTGCAAATAGAGTACTGTCAGCTGAGATGCTTCATTGCCTGCCTTGTCTCACTGTTAGCCCACCCCGAAAGGTTTGTGCATGCCATCATTTCTGTTGTCAAGGAAATGACCATCTTCCCCCTTGAGGACTACAGTCATGGACAAACAAACATGACAATCTTAGTAATAGCTGATCTAGATTTTTTGAGGCTTAGCTGATATCAGATTCAGACTCAGTGACCTCGAAAACGTCCAAAAAACCACCTCCGAAATTGTTCCCACGACATTTTGTGTACGGCCAAATTTTTGGGCAGTTTCATTGACATTCCAAGGGGTGACAAGACTGACAGACACCTACCAAACTCAGCCAAAAATGCTCAATATACCACTTCTGCTGTCAATTGGCACTTTGTCGGCAATTGGCTTGAGACAAACATGACCATTTGTCAGACCACGTGCAACATTTCCTTTTTGGATCAGTCAAAAAACGAAATTTCTACATAAATCATCAGGAAAAACCCTTTTTGACCTGGCAAACCTGGCAAACTTGAGTAAACCTGAGTCAACCTAAGTCAACCTGAGCTGATCTGGGACTAACCTAGACATGACCTGGGCTGACCTGGGTTGACTTGGGCTAACCTAGACATGACTTAGGTTGACCTGGCTGACCTGAAAATTGAGACTTAAACCTGGGACTGACCAAGGTTGACATAGGTTGATCCAGGTCAACCTTGAGGCATCCAGGTTAAAAAGGGTTTTTCCTGATGATCTGACAATAGAATCATATGTGACTCTTCAAAAGAACTCGATTGCACCCACTTTCATGAAATTCCCACGAGATTTTGGGGTACGGCCAAATTTTTGGGGGTGAAAAACCTTATATGTGAGATTTGGATCAATTGGCTTGTGCCAATCTCTTCATTTAGTCCTAAAACAATGCTTTTTAGCATTTCTGAGCTTTGCTGACATGAAGGCTGGTCCCTATAATTGGCACAAGTCAGGATCAATAATTTGTCATGTTTGTTTGTCCACGACTGTAAGTAAGGCACGAGTCACAGAAAAAATGACGAGTCACTCTACCAGATCTTATTTGCCCTCCCTGAACGCATGTCTGTGTTTCTCATATTGGCAACACACTCACACAGGTCCATTACTTATTGACAGGCTGCTGCAAGACCCACTTTGAATCATTCCCCCATCGTTTGGTTCCTAAAGCCATGGGTCAGCATTATAGAGGCAAACAAAAAGCAAAAGGTTCGTCTTCGCCTATTGTTATGTCAGTACTCAGTATCCAACAGATGACAACGACAACGACAATGGTGACAAGGTCCCCTCCTCCCACCCATCAGAAGACTTTGGCACGTTAAACCTTGATGATGAGGATATCACACATTTGAATGAGATCGAACATTTGGACAGACTCGAGTGCGACCTTCATCATTCCACAATAGATCCATTCCTAAGCGCTTTGCGTGCTAGGTGTGAAGCCAGTGATCGAGCATCTGGTATCAATTCTTCTTGTCCTCATCTCAATGGTTCTGGCAATTCCAATCTCTCTCAGCTTACACCCTCTGCTCATCACCAACACCAGGGTGGTGTTCGTCTGTGTGTATATCTCAAAACGAATGTGTCAAGAAGGTGGTCATATTAAGTTGTATTTTCAGGCCAACATGCAGGCATCTACAATGTGTGGTGAGTGGTGAATAGTGGAACAAATATGCACCTAACAAATTCACGCAGGGAAGAGGTCGTTGCTAGGATTGGTCCTGGACACAATTTGAAGGGGTACAAAACATACACCAAGGCCTTATTTGCATGGGAATATTCAGCTTGACACGGTTATAATCCCCCCCCTCCAGACTTGCTCCCTTACCCGATTGAACTCAATAACATTCCGGTGCAGCTTCCTCGTTCTTCACATGGTCCTTGCTCCAGGCACGCTAGTCCAGATTCATCGGTTCCCCCACCATACAAGAGTGCTAGTGCTCGTCCTAGTGCTTGTGCTAATGCTTGTGCCGGTCCTAGTACTTGTGCTAGTACTTGTGCTGGTCTCATACTTGGTCCTTCTCATCTTGGTTCTTCTCAGCCCAGTCCTTTTCTCATGGCCACGCTGTACAATCGTCATCTGGTCATGGTGACCAAGAAGCTTTCTGGGTCATCATTTGTGGGCAGTCTCCTGGTGTCTATGCAAACCTGTAAGTTTTCATTAGTATATGCTACCTTCTGACAAAGTAACAGAGATGACGCTCGAGCAGCTGCAGGGAACCATCCCAGAGTTTCACTCGAGCTTGTTGATTCAGAGGAAGAGGCATATACAGGATTTGTTAGGGCCTACATGGATGGATTTGTTGAAGAGCTGGATGATTAGGTTTGCGCACAATGTTACACATAGGTTTAGCGAATACAGTTGATTTGTTATGACAACATGATAAGTAAAAATATAGAAAGCAGCAAAAGGAATTACGCTGCAGGCTTGCATTCTGGGCAAAGACGAATGCCAGTATGATGGGTGTAATGTTCCTCATAGGCAGCCCGACCAAACCACTCGATATAGGCACTATAAGACGGTTAGTTGTAGACTAACCGGTAATCATTGACGTACCTAACTCTCTGTTGGTAACTCTTCAATGCCAGCACGTCTCTATTCTCCTCATGGTACTTTGCATCATACTGCCTCTGTTTCTTCCGCTGCTGAGCACGCTCTTCTTCCGAGGCTTTAGCTCGTTTCCTTGAGGGGAGGTTATTCAATGGTGTTTTATGCGACGGAAAATAACACACCGTCGTTGGCGTTCACGTGCCAAGGCCCAAGCCCTTTCCTCTTTACTGAGAGAATATGTAAATTGTGTGGAATAGCGACTTGAAAACTCACCTTTGTGTGGCTATTTGAAGTCCTTTTGCAATCAGACGTCTCTTTTGTGCCAATTCTGCTAAAGAAGGCACTGTCTGATCATCACCGCCCATTGCCAGGTCAGTCGGTTGTGGAGAGAGTGACATAAATAATCGGGCATCTAATGACTGCGGTTCCAAAACTCACTAAATCTTCCTCCAAGGTCAATCACAACGTGCAACCACCTCGGAAGCTATGAGACCAGGTAATGAAGATAGGTGTTGTAGGCAATTGAAGGGATAGGCAGTTCGCGAAGTGGTTCAGGGTCTGGTGAATCAGTGGTGATAAGTCGCAAGTCACAGTAAGGCTGAGTACCTGTCTGTTCACCTTTAGGCTCGGCAGGATTCAGATTTTCATTGCGTCGGATCTTACTGCATATCGTACCCTGGTGCCATACAATATGTTTACCCAGCAAATGACTGCGATACAAGATGTTGGTAGTGAGATTTTCACACTCTTTATGCCTCCGAGTTTGCCGGCATGCTATCTGTGTCTATCATTTGCAATCAGACCATACCTCAACACAGATACATACACTAGTGTTTCCCATATGTACGTCCACCCCTCCAATCCCAAAGTCTGGCAGATGATAAGGAAACTAAGATATGCTTACAATTTAATGTTATTGCGGCACAATATAGGTGATGTAAAGGCCGAACTTGAAGGGGGAGATTGCGACTATAGATGTGAGTATCAGTCAGTGTATTGGGCGTAGTACCATGCGAGAGGCTGGTAGCTGTCTATTGGAACTCTAGATAAGAAATCATGTACATGATAAATCGATAATTCTGGAAATATTCTTCGCCTTAGGTTATTCCTGACCACAATCTCTTGAGCAGTCACCATCTTTGGACTCAGAGAAACCATTTCAAAAGTCCTTATTGCACTAAAGAATGTGGAGAACCCCATCGCAAGCTGGTCCAGATACTTACATGACTGCATAGGCATGAAGGTGAAAGAACTGCGGCATATAGTCAGAGCTCGATGAGAGATCCAAGTCTTGTATCGAAAGTGGGTAAGGAGCACTGAACAGGCTGGCATTGCAATCTGAATCTGGTCAAGTAACAAGTTAAGTGTGTGCTGAGGTCTTGAAGTGTTACAGGGCTCACATGACTTCTAGTCACAAGACTTACGCGACTTGTATGTACATCACATTGTTGATTCATGACACGACGCACAGGTAATGCTCGCCACAGGGTTACACTTTCGTCCTCTAAAATACGGGGCTCCAGTGCAGGCTATAGGCCCCCATCGTACCTTGAACCAAAAACAAATTATTAGACCAGGAATTTCGGTTTGTTGGTAAGTAATGTCTTTGATAAAGGAAAACCTCACTCAACGATGGCTATAGGCCTGAACAGTGAACAACTCGATCAGATGACTGACCTGCACAATTTTGTGGATATTACCAGTCATACCGAGGATGATGATGACTGGGAAATGCTTGACGGGGTACTCCATGAGTCCACAGCTACGGTTATCAGCAATTGCGGTGGAGATCTGAAGGATATCCTGGCCACATTGTCAGAGGAATGTGAAAGAGTCAAACGGTACATTTTCCTTGTTTCAAAGCTTCCTCTTCGTGCTCATTTTTCCAATAGACGTTCGTCAGATGGTCGTACTCGTCACGACCACATCCAACTCCAAGTTGATGCCTTTGCTGCCCAGTTAGAGGCCATGACAAAGGCATATATGGATTGGAGCATGACAAGAGGCAGTGATGGTCTGGGTTCTCTAGATGTTGAGGAAGCTGGAGGGGAAGTCAGTGATGAACGACTTATCATGGTTGTTGATATATTCTGTGAGTGTGTCTTCTCCATCAAAGTGTTTGCTGACTTCTGCATAGGGACAAAAGACTTTGTACTACAAGTACTGAATACAGACCCTACTGTGGCAAGCTCTATTATTCATCAAGGCCTTGTTCCCTTCGCACCTCTCAAACCTCAACTAGCAATCTCTATCTGTACTTTAGAGCTTTTCTGAGTGACACATATGTGATGTCCTCATCTCGGGATTCAGGCCTTTGTCAAGGCATTATGCGACATTCATTGTGTAAGTATTCGTCTAGCCTGTTAAAATGTAGCTAACAGTAAATTCAAGCGACCCTACAAGTCCTCATTTATACAGCAATTCACTGTCGCTTTTGATGTATACTGTTCTATCCTGGACCGAGTGGATTTTTGTCAGGCATCCACTAGAACCACATCTTACATAATATAACCTGCTGCCTTTGGGGACTCCATCATGAACCTAGCACGCCTCCAGGACGATAACTAAAGAGATCTTGCACTTAGAGGTGGTAGAAGTGGGAGAAAAGACTAATATCAAGACTAAGGGAATACATCAATAGTACCCCTACTTATATACACAGCTATAGGTAAGCATCCTGACTAATAGATATGGACAGAGCATAAGAGAATGGCTGGAACATGAATGATATATGAAAAGAAGCCAGAACTAGAAAGGTAAGCCTGAAAGATAAGAGAACCAAGACAATGGATAGGTACTACTAATGGAGATAGAGAGAGATATAGATATGAAATGATGAGAAAGACTGACCAAATGGAGACAATGTGGAAATAGAAGATAGGAGATAGGAATAAGCCGAGATATAGTGGAAATAAGATGGAAAATGAATACAAATGAAAAGGAAATGAAAAAGAAATGAAAAAGAAACTAATGGATAAATTCTGTTCGTAACAATTTTAAGGTTCAGGAGGCTCTCGGACGTGCAGGGCTAGACTGGTGCTTGAAAAACACCTGTCCTTGTTGCATGTACCCGAACCTGAGCTTCCATACCAGATGCTATTTTCGATGGATGGAAATAATTCGTTAAAGCGCGTTCTCCATCGTGAATCAGGTAACGGAGACGGTGGGCCTTGCGCATCGTCAGAGCGACTTGACAAGCGGCACGGCGGTGGCGATTACTTCTTGCCCAGAGAGGAAGTGGAGAAGTGGTCCGAGGATGCGTTGGGTGATATGCTTGCAGTGGAAACGGAAACCTGTCCATGTTCCGATCACTGGCAGAACATGAAGAACGATACAAACACATCAATGTGGGGGATTTTCGATGAGACAGGTATCTTTTTGTCACTATGTCGACACAGCTTTGTCCTTGTTGTTGCCGACATGGTTAGGAGTGGAGAGCTGTACGTATTTGATTCGGTGTAATATGATACTAATTTCCATTCAGTGCAAAGTATGCACTAGCCACTGTGAATCGATTGCTCCGTACCTTTGGCAGTGGTCTCTGCTGCAGTTACAATGTCGGCTGCAAGCTCTCCATTATGATTCAGCGTACACCATTGGATGAGCTAGCCAGGTCTCTTGGATTTTGTTGCGTTGTGGGATTATTCCATGGCCATGCCCACAATCGCCTCTGTCAACTCCACTTCCTTCCTCGATACATTCCAGCTATGGGTCTCGAGAACTTCAAAAATTGTGAAGTATACTTTTCATGTTCCAATGTGTTAGCTGGTACAACCTGCTACTCGAGTGCCTTTCATCGCTGACAGTTTATCTCAAGTTATATGAAGCATATAGATCGGTTTGAGACATACCGATGATAGGCTGGTTTTTGTTCCAGACCTGAAATCTTTTGATTCGGCACTACCAGCCTCTAAATAAACGTGGGAAAGACTCCCGCGGAGGTACAACCGTCTGCTGGAAGCATTCTATAGTGTAGCTGGGAGTAATAAGCCCGCTGAACACTCAAATAGACCAAATATAGACCAGAGTCGAGACGAATGAGATAGTACTTGATAGTACTGCCTTATTGTATCCGACTCGAAGCTAAGACTAACGCCCGCGGCGGTATGCTAAGAACGGTACCCGATCGAGAGACAGGGCTCGCAGACTATCAAACTACCACCTAGATTCACCTAAAGAAAGAATACACTGTATAGTGAATATCGACTAGTCCTACAAGACGTACTTAGAGACCCAGCGGGAGCACAGGAGGGATCCGCGTTGAAACAGCCGAGTAGGTTAGCCGGGTTAGCTGAGTTCGGATAGTCGTAAAGATCGACGTCACGGATCCTCGTGTGAGGTAAACGCGTAATAAGTGACTTATTTACATTGCTGGAAAGCTAGAGATGTTCGCTAGAGCATGCGATGATAAGACCGCTAAGCGGCTAGGGCTGAAAGTCTTTCAGAATACAGCTTAAGGCAAATTCCAGGCATCCCCTAAACAAGAGAAAGACTCTCTAAGGGATAAGCCTGTAGGTTAGAAGGTACCCCATGTCATAAGAGGCATGTGGCGTCGAATAACGAGCACACTACTCGAACAGACAGTCAAACTAGAGTTAAGATGATCTGGCTTGGGCTTAAAGCTCGGTCAGCTGTATCTAACTCACGCGCCGTTACCTTGACCACAATCTACACTATAACGGAAGTCTTAAAAGCCATAGTCAGCCAGTAGAGGTTAGGATATCTCTCTCAGAGATAGATCGGGGAAGTCTTAAAGCGGCAGGTCTGACTTAGGAATGAGTCCGGGTAGCGATGATGCCGGCGGTATAACGTTATCGTTATGCGGAGGCCTAGACAAAGGTACATCCTCGAGGAAGTCAGTCGAAGCGCTTCTCAGCGGTAGAGAAACAAACTAAAGAAGTGTTGGAGACAGTGCAGAGCACACACAACAAGACTGCCTACTAACTCTATTGAATTAGGGACCCGAGTACGACATCGGCAACCTTCCTCCGTCGCTTAAGGAGGATCGACGTGTCATGCCGAGATGACAACACCGGATTGACACATATCTACAGCACGGCACGCCTACGGCAGTAAAAGGATGAGGAATCAGACAGGCACATACGTGTACAGGTCAGGTGTTTAGAAGGTTCTGGAAGGTTTCAGGGAGTATAAAGCTGGGAGGAAATAGGGAGTAAAAAGCAGAATACAGACGAAGACAGAACAGCGTGTATTTCGCGGGTATATACTACCTTGCATTTTGAACCACAGATTATATAGCATCTAATCGCACGAGAAACTACTGCGTTTAAGACTGACTAGTACCGCGTTAGGGAACATTTGCATCGTAGAGTGTCCGGGCACCCCCGTCCAGACCTCGTCAACTTGAAGCTAAGCGAACTCAGTACCGCCTGCGGGCCAGAACAGTTCCAGTAGTCACCGAAGTAAACTTGCGTGCGAGTCACCGACTTAGTACCTCATCCTCCCCTGTATCCTCAAGGCCGCACTCATTGCCAACGGACTTAGTACCGCTTTACAGCCAGAACAGTTCCTCCGCACTTGCCGCCGCTTGCCTTAAGGAGTCATTCCCTAAGCGCACCCA
>QLOY01005465.1:0-40948 GCA_003313965.1 Megacollybia marginata
ATGCAGTTGGACTGAAAAAAGGATACTTCGAGTCTGACGAGATGATTGAACTCCGAGCTGATGCGGCACCGATTGAAAAGGTGGAAGAACGGCTTACTCGTCCGAACTGGGGATTTGGTGGGAGAAGAACAGACTCGCGACTACCTGGCTCGTGCGCAAACGAGGACTCGCGAGTCGGAGGCGCTGAGTCGTCTGCTAAACGGTATAAAACCATGGATCCAGGTCGAGCGAGAGTCTCAGAATTAGGTTGATTCTTAGAAGATGGACTGTTATCCTGCAGAAGTGGTGTGGTAGTTGTTGGACTCCGAAGATCATTGGTCAATGGGCTATTGAGCGGATGCTCCTCAAGTCCTGGTGTCGTCGAGCGGGAAGCCATCACAGATCCTGTCAGAAATTTCAGCCGAGCATTTTGCTTTACAATTGAGGAACGTGCAAGCCAAGCCGTTCTAAAATTCTGTTAGCAGCACGAGGATACTCGCATATCCTGACAGTCTGCGGGAGGTTTCGACAGTTGGAATCTAAAATTTCAAACAAGTTGTTTGGCTAAGGCGTCTAATATGTGATGGATCGGCGTGATGTCTCAACATTTTCACACCGTCACCCTACTTTTTCCTCGACCCGCCGATGCAACTCCCATGCGATGAGGGGCAAAGCCTCACCATCGCAGATAATACCTACATCTATCGGTGCAGTCTGCATCCGCCTCGACAACTTTCCCGCAACGGCGAACTCCCGCACAACGTCAGTAACTACATCCCGAAAGTCCGGAATTGGTTGTAATATCAGTAAACCAGCGTCACCACCAGTAGTCTGTGAAGGAAATAGTGAACACGAAGCATCCAGAATGACGATACGGTCATTTTTCATTATCCGAAAGTCCAGGGCGTGCCTATAGGCGACAAGTTGCAGTAGATAGTATAATAAGAAAATCACAGACCTGAGGTCACCGTAAAGCATGCGATACCAACCCGCTGCTTTAGCAAATGTGTCCACATGTCCATTCGACTGCCGTATCTCCTCCAGTACTTTCACAATTGGCAACGTGCTTCTCAAAATGCTGACGAGTCTATGAAGCGAGGGCGCTAACCGACCAGCACCGTGATACAAAATCGTCCGAAGGAACGGTTCAGCGTCGTCATGTGGGTTAAAATATGGAGCGGAAATCAGTGAATCTTCCATAGCTGCTGCTGCGTCTTTGCACCGTGAGAATCTCAGATCAAAATTGCCTCCTGTCGGAGAAAGCTGATCCTCGCACGAGATTGACACAGCATAATCCTGACACTAGTCAAGCTCGGGGCATGATAACAGCAAAGTCTTTACCGAAGCGTATGCAAACTCCACGGTCTGTAGATCAAATGAAAGCAGTCTGACATCATTCCAATTTTTCTGCTTGGACATCTGAGCGACTAGATCAACTCAGACAATGAATTATCTTGCCAACTGTAAATGGAATACTCACCTTCCCGTGCAATGACTACCATTTTGGATACTTTCGCCCACTCTTCCAAGAACTCATCGACGCAGGTGTTCACATTCTCCGACAAAAATGAAACTACCGCCTCAGCGGGGTCATAGATGATCCGCTTTGATGGTCGTATGACACTAGTGGCACTGTTTCCTGCCCTCTTGCCCACCGGTTGCTGTACATACTTCAACTTCACGCATGTCACAACTTGTGCGCTGCGATCTGACCACCAATTCAACGGAATGACGCGGATATTCTGCATAGCAGCCTCGGCAGCCGGCGCACCCGACAGTATGTCCGTGGATTGAACACAAAGAGCAGGTACGCTACGAGCCAATGAAGACTGGATATGTCTGAGCTCCGGAGTGACAACTTGATTAGAGGTGGGGTTGACGTGTGTAAACGGGATGCCTCGAAGTTTCAGTTGGCGTTCAACATTCATGTACGCAACACGGGCACTATCAAATCATAATGAAAAGACTGACAAGTAACAGAAAGATAGGCATACCAGCAGTAACTGTACAGTTCACGCAAAGTCTGTGCATCCAAATCAAACCTTCAGAGATGTCAGTAAACAAAACATTAGCATCGTGATCACTTGCCCATTTTTGTGACCGTCGCCAACAAGTGCAAGACCTGGTTCATTTTCCACACCCCTCGGGTTTGCAACCCTAGCAGTAGAGCGTATAACATCCTCCCCATGAATACGCGCAAAGTCAAGCCACGCGATATCCTCCAGTATCATATTCGCATAAATTGTATCAGATAGCACGTGGGTTGTTATGAGTGCGTATCGGTACTCGTTGTCTGTGATTACAATGACCAAGTAATGTGACGGGAAACTCGCAAGTTGTATGAACAAGTGGTGCCTGGCTTCAGGGCCTAGCTTGGCGATTTCTGTGCTCATTGGAATTAAGCGGTCGGGCCGGTAGAGATAGAAAAACGAACCAGCATTTAAGAAATTTCTCTGCTTATAGGTTTGTAAACCGAGGTATTTTGCTTTTTGTTCGGCAAGATCAACGATAGTCTAGAAGAACTGCATTAGATCAGGAATCTACATAGAAGACAAAATCACCAAAAATCGTAGCCTGACCAGTGCATCCAGCAACATAGTTGGATTCTCGTTGAGAGTGTTGGTAATTACCATGAACCTCGGGGCTCGTCCTGCGGCAGCTAAATCGCCAGTATCACGGATGTTCAATCGTCCAGTTCGTAGATCAATAGTGATGAACACGACTTCATCGGCACATAAATGTATGCGCAAAGCTTGGACGTCTATCAACTCTAAGCTTTGGGAAAAGTAGAGGACAGCCACCTTACCTTCTGTTGTGTACGTGACAACACCAGGAGCAGCAAACACGGAACCAATTCCTCTCCTCAACTGTACCTGAAAAACCGTCAAAATTGCTTTGATATGTCTCTCTATTATCTTCTTGAGCATTGACTCGAGATCCAAATTATCAGAGTGCTAAGCTAGCTGAGTCGAATCGAACCAGAATGATGTAATAGGGCGTACAATAGTGAGAAATCCAGCTGGTAATACAGAGTCTTCCATGGGGAGACGCACGCCAAATGCACCTTGAGATGGTTCCCAGACGGCCTCAAACTTGAGGCCTTCCAGAAGATCTGAAGGCCGCAGACTGCCAAGCTTAAATTTCGACCTTAGATCCGCTAGCGCCTGCGCTGTAGGGGAACGACGTGGTCCAAGTCCAATCTGAGGAGGCGCTCGAGTTTCGACTACTGAAATTGTTAATTTCCCACCAGTGAGGGGCAGTTTAGGAGGCGGTCGGCCAGCAATAGGTACTGGAGGTCTGCGGCTATCATCATCTATCAGTAGTCTGCCTACTTCATTTCAGCATTGAACTGACACCCAATAAGATACAGTCAGTGACTTTCTGTCTAGACTCATAGTCACATTGAGATAGTCAGCCCAGCCAAGTGAACGCATTCGTTGGGCCTAAATGAGATATAGCTATATCGGAGGAAAGAGATAAAACTCACCTGATACCATAAAACTTCCAACTGGTAAGACAGTGACATCATCTCTGTAGAAGAATTGAGCAAACGGATTATCAACCTTGATGTACTTGCGAAGAAAGTTGAAGAGGCGAATTAAGGGAGCATCCACAGTTCCTTCCGGAAGTTGTGGCTTTGATGGTAGCTCCACTCCTAGAGGAACGTGCTCATTTTCGGGCATAGGGATATAACGGGCTAGCTGAGCATCTGCTTCATCTGCAATAAACCGCTTCAAAGTCCCTATTGGTTCCGTCGGAAACTCTGCAGATCTGTTGAACATTCTTGCAGTTCGATCAGAAATAAACACACCTTGAACGCCAGTCGTGTCGCCCCCAACTGTTAAGAGAAACTTCATATGCACAAAAAACCAACCGTCTCCAACTTCTGCGCCACGAAGACAAAGAGACGTTTCGAATAGATTTGGAACAGTGAAATAAACACGTCCGCCAGCTTCGAAGTATGAGCTACTTACAACAGACGATGAGACGCTCACCAATCCGGTAATTGGACATCTCTACAGGAATTATTTCCGCTAGACGAAGTCGATAACGGATGACGTTCTCCATCTCAGCAAGGGTCTTCAGTACCTGAGTATCGGTGAGGGGGGCAGGAGGAATGATCGATTTCTTGAATGGATGAGAAGTGGATGCGTAGAAGTAGATGCAGTCACCTTGATGATGCTAGGAAGACCGTGGTATGAGCCAGTCGTCAAAACGTCAAGTGAAGTGAGTAGATCATGGTTTCGAAGCCTGGTACACGGTCAATGGCAAGTTCAAGGTCAGACGACCATATACGAGCCTTGCGGGATCCAAACTTTCGCGGGCGTAATTCATGCCGGTGATGGCATCTTCAAACTGTTTGTTCTGGTTCATAAGAAATGCGGTGATGTTCTGGAAAGGATCGATATTATTGAGACCAGAAAAGTAGCCGAGTTCCTACCATGCACTTTTGCACGGTATCTGCATCCCTCGACCATTTTGCCACAGCATAGAGCTTGACGACCTGTTTCTTTGTTTTAACGACCCAATCCGCTAGCGTACGTTTGCGAGCGCTGTCCGACATGTTTGGCATTCTAATCGTACAGTTCAACTTCTCATACAAGAGATCAGAGACACGGACGTTTCGGCCAGTTCAGAGAGTTCTGCATATATTGCCTGCACAACGCGTTGCAGAAGATCGCCAAGGGGAATCTGCCCATCGTATACAAACGGCAGTTCTTGTTCGAGTTGCTCGATGGTCATTTCAATGCCATTTGAGAGTGTATGGGGCGCCTGTTCATTTATTTCTGCCGCGTCCATAGTTGTGCAACGTCTAAGACATTGTTTGGCTGTGTTTTCTCCTCATGGACTATTTACGGAACCTGGGCTCGGCTGCCGTCTCGACATTGGTCCAAAAATCTGGTCTCAATCTCCCATTTACCTTAGGAAACAAAGTGATACAACTCGATACCTGCAACCTGTATGATGGCACTAAAAAGGTGGCAAATTTCTGTTGATATCCATTTTCTAATCCTTCAGGATGATGGCACCGACGTCTCGATCTTTGAATATGATTTCTCTGTCAAGGTAGAACTCCATTATAAATCTGAATCTAACAACCCATGCTATTCAAAGACAAACTTTGCCCCTCTGGCCCGGAATTCACTTCGCAAGTTGCGGACCATTCGACATCCTGATGTTCTCAAATATATGGCCGTCGTAGAATCAGACACTACCATCTGTATCATGACCGAACGTGTCAAGCCTCTCCGTTCCGCTCTACAGGCGCGACAGTATAATGACGCGCAAGAGAAGGAAGATTGGCTCTTGTGGGGGTTGCATCGGATTTCGGTGAGTTGGGCTACGTTTATTCGTCCGTGCTACTGAATACCTCCAGGTAGCCCTGGCGTTTATCAATGATACCTGCGCTTCGAGCCATGGAAACGTTAGGATAGAATCAATTTTTATTTCGCCCTCAGGTGAATGGAAACTTGGTGGTTTTGAGCTTCTCAGCAGCCCTAAGGATGACTCTGCGGTTTTATATGTAAGTGTTAGCCGTCTGATTTACTCGTCTGGTATTTGTTTCTTCTTAAGACCTTTGGAAATCTTCTGGGCATGTCAGCAGCCCCTCCCGAGGTGCAGAAAGAAGGCTTCTCAACCTTGAAACAGTAAGTTTGTGTATTCCCTTGATCACTAATTAGACGTGCGCAGGCTTGATCCTGCAGTAATAGACGCTTATGCCCTTGGCATGTTGTTGAACGAAGCCTTCAATCCTAAACATCATCCACCCCCTTCGGCATCGAGCCCGTATCCTGCCCCCACAGCAGCCTCTCGCTACGATATTCCCCCTTCAGTGTTCACTCCTTTCAAAAGGCTCCTTCATCCACAGCCAAAGAATAGGCTGTCTGCCAAAGCGTTCCTCGAAGTTGGTATGACCGATTCAGGATTTTTTTCTACGAATCGACTGGTAAGAGTATGCGTGGGACTGGATGGATTCTCAATAGCCAGCGAAGCGGACAAATCTGCACTCCTTCGGTCGGTATTTAGCAAAGCAGTTAGAGACGCCCTTTGATGTCTTCACAGGACATTAAATGAATCAATCTCTTCATTTCCTACTGAGTTCTCTGTACACCGAGTCTTGCCATCTCTTGTATCCGCCCTTGAGTTTGGTGGGACTTCGGCTGCAACTATTCTGCCTATTGTACTGAAAATAGGCAAAAATGTTCCTTCTGAGGATTATCCCAACACCATCGTTACCCCTCTTGTCAAGCTTTACTCAAGTCCTGATCGAGGGACACGGATGGCTCTACTTGATCATTTGCATGAATATGTCGAAAAACTTGATAAAAAAACTATCGACAAAATCTTCCCTCACCTTGTACGTTTCACATCATTGTTTTCGTCCTTGCCTTAACATCAGCTTTAATCAGCAAACGGGCTTCAACGACACTGTAGCAGTTATACGTGAGGCTACAATCAAATCGATCATCCTTCTCGCTCCGAAGGTAGAGTACATGATATCAAGTGAGAAGTATTTATCCGTGAACAGTTCAGTGATCGTGTCCTCAATAATGATCTTCTACGACATCTAGCAAAAATGCAGTCGGACCCCGAACCATCCATACGAACGAACACTTGTATCTTGATCGGTCGCTTAGGCCCGACACTTGGTTATCATACCAAGCGAAAAGTATTAGTACCAGCATTTTCTCGCGCTCTCAAAGACGTTTTTGTCCACGCGCGTGTAGCGGGACTGATGTCTTTCATGGCAACGATCGAATGTTTCGATCCAGAGGATGTGGCAGCAAAAGTGATTCCCAACATATCGCCGGCTCTGTTAGACAAAGAGAAGTATGCATTGTTTTCCCTTCTCGTACTCGACGCTTATTAGTCACGTAGGCTTGTACGTGATCAAGCATTTAAAGCCATTGATCTGTTTGTTAAAAAGTTGGAGACACATGTTGCAACCATGGTTTGTTGTCTTCCTAGACTCTTGTACCATTCGGTTCCTCACTGAGTTCAGCCTGAAACAGTGCTGCCTGATCCGAGTGATCCAACTGTCGTACCAACGGCTCAAACAACACTGGTCAATTCGGCTGCTGGAGCTGCTGGTGCATTGGCTGGCTGGGCTATATCGTCGATAGGCAAACGGGTAAGACATAGGACAACCTTCACATTGATACTATTCACCATCGTAGCTTGCAGCGACTGATATGCAAAGCACTATGGCGTCCGCTCCTGGCGCAAGCATTGGACGCCCAACTTCTGCACCTCCTGTTGATCCAAGTGCCACTACTTCTGGTATGCCTTCAATATCTATGGCAAGCTCAGCAATGCCGTCCCCTGCCTTGCATGGAACATCAATATCCAAGTCAAAAGGAATGCAATTAGGAGCCAATAGAGTTTCACCGGCAGTCTTAGCTGAGCAGTGGGCTGAAGAAAGCACCGGCAGCGACAATCCATGGGGAAACGATGACCTTATTGACATCAATGCTGATCAAGACGACTGGAGTGAGCAGTGTTGATAAGTATCTTTGCATTGACCTCGCAGGTTCATTCGAGACTGCATTACCGATCACACCGAAACCAATAACGGCAGTGACTTCTTTGACTAGTGTTCTCAATGGTACTGGCTCAAGTTGGTGGCTCTTGATTAGAAGTGTGAATGTTGATCTTCTGCAGACATCCCTGCGCCAAAGCCAGCTCCTGTTTCTAGGGCAACTGATGATTGGGGTTCTACTGAAGAGTGGGATAGCTCAGAAAAGAAGGCCGTTTCGCCACCAAAAACGACGACGGCGACTTTGACGAAGGAGGAAAAGGCTGCAGAAATGGCGAGACGGAAAGAGGAGAGAAAGCAGGTACGGCTGCCTTGTTTCTTTGCAGCGCCGTCATGACCCTTATTAGCGTATCGCCATGCTCAAGGTGCAAAAGAAAAACGCGTCGCAATTATAATCAGTTGGGTCATAGTTAAAGTTAGATCTAGCTATCGTGTCGGTGGTTGGTCTGCTTGCTCCTGTAGTTCTTCGATGGGTACACGGACAAGCATTTGCCCGTCCTGATTAGAATCATCTTCCGCAGCACGGTTAGCCACTGCACATCACTGAATAATATTATAACAGTAATGAAGAACACCTTACAGAACAAGTTTAATATCTGGAACATCTTTGGCCATTGTGCCAGAACATTTCCATGAACTGCAGGGAATGAGAACAATATCGAAAGAAGATGATGCGTACCTTCTCCTGCAAGAGCCATGATGTCGCAGTCCTCTCCAATGCATTCCATCTGGTCAACCAATGATTGCGACAATCGCTCAAGGGCCGCTACAGCGTCATGCTCTTTCTTCTTCTCTCGTAGTTTATTGACCTTTGGGGTTCATATTAGTTTTCCTTCTACATTAAGATGCTTAGATTTTTACTGCAGCAGCAGAGTTGAGTGTCGAGGCGCGACTGGAAGGGCGCATCTCTCACGTGACGACGATTCTTGCTTCCGATTGTCCGAATCTGTCCATGCGAGGACGGGCAGAGGTCAGTTCGGAACTACCGCTCTATGAATCCAGACCTCCACCATGGCTTCCAAAGGCTCACTCATCCGCTGACCTTGGTACAGTATAATACCTTAACCAAGAAATAATTCATTTGCCATTTAGGATACTCTGGTTTCCATCCTCCGCGTCCAGGAAAAGATGAGGATGTTCTCTGCAT
This sequence comes from Megacollybia marginata, assembly GCA_003313965.1. Classification (NCBI taxonomy): domain Eukaryota; kingdom Fungi; phylum Basidiomycota; class Agaricomycetes; order Agaricales; family Porotheleaceae; genus Megacollybia; species Megacollybia marginata. Next base: position 8,664 of record QLOY01005465.1, read on the forward strand.
ATCTAGCATTAAGAATGGATTTGTTCTTAGTCAGGCCGTCTCCGTACGTTGCTCTTCAAGATGGTTGTAGAATTCTTACCGGTCGCAGGCAGAAACGTTCAGTGCACAGACTACGTTGTCTGATAGTTTGCGCTCAGAAGAGACAATTGCAAGGCTAGAAGAGCTGATGAATGAATTATTCTCTAGGAGAGCCAGTTATGTCCCGGCCATTCCGTAAGTATCTTGTAGTTACTATGAGTATTCTCATTTGAAACAGCCCATCCACATTTCGCATCCCCTCAAGAGTGACCTTGAATGACGCCAAGCGTCAGGCATGGTTCTCAGACCTTGCAAATCCTGACGTTCCTCTCCATAGGCTTGGTAAAAATGTGCCCCATGGTGCTAAGGGTCATGATCTCCTGGACCTGCTCCAGTCCAACAATGTCGCAATCCCTCGAGCCGTTTGGTTCCTCCGTGTATTTGGAGCCAATGAAACTGTAGATATTTTGTTTGTTTCCTTGCATAGCCACTGATGCTCATCCATCTTCAGGCGGGTTTGCGGAATAAACCATCCTACAATCCAACACATTACAGTATAGAATGGACGAACGTAATGACCAGTTATATGAAAAAACAGCTAGCAGATATTAAATTACCGAGCGCGCCACGTCCTGGCCTCAACATCAAACAAACATTCAAGGGTGTACTCGCTGATTTTGATTCACGGGAACGTTGGGTTTCTCGATTTGCTTATTGGTTTGCAGCTTCTTTGTTACAGTACACAGTACAAGCTCTGACATTATGGAAGCCTTCAACTACTCAGAGCCTTCTACCCAGAAGGTCTTGTTGATCACCGAACTTTGTTGTCCTGGATCGTTGAACAAATGTCAACCTGCAATCTGGCTCAGGCTGCCTTTGTAACACGTATAGCAGACGAGTATTTCGATGGTATGATTGGCAGTCGGCCCTTAATGCAGCCCCTCGCAGAAGCCTGCCTTGCCAAAATCTCTGAGGTCGGGATCTGTTCGGCAATGTAATGGTATCTGACTTTTATTAGATTCCAGCTTCGCCAGAACCGGATCTGCTAATAGACATTGAGAATCTACTGAAGATATTAGTTCAGGTTAGTGAATACTTTCGATGTGCTAATGCTCAATTGTAATCCGTTCCAAAGCGCATATGTCTATCTCTTCCAGATGCTTTTGTGAGCCCTCGAATGTGGTCAGCTCACCAGCAATTGCTGGAACACGTGTTGACACAAGAGGTTATGATAGATCGTGGTCAAGATCCTCATGCTGACCAAAATGGTCAGGATGTGCATAATGCGTTGTTCAATACCTTTGTCAATATCCGGAGGCGAAACGATGCCATGCTCTTTCGCAGCCTTCCTTCCCTCATCTCGACTAATCTAGGCAGTGCAATCTCAGATGTCGAGGTAACTAGCTGCAATTCCGATTCCTGCCGGGTCTGAACTCTGTACAGCTTCTCAACTCGATCTCTCATACTACGGATATAAGCACTTTGATATATTTCCCCGACGTTGACCAGAACCCGGTGGGGTTTGGAGAGAAACTTCACATGCTTTTGACATGGAGTGTCACGTCCCTACAGTTTGGTCAGCATAGACCTTTTGCAGCAGTAACAATTATACGCCACTGGCGTATTCGGACTGCTGCTCGTGCCACAAGGCGCTGCTATGCTCCTCATGATGAACTTTTACAAGATCACTTATTTGACTGGCTGGACAAAGCTGAGGTCGCCGGCCAGCCGACGAGTCTAAGTCCTGTTTCATTGTTATATGGTATGCTTATCAAGCATGACCTTTTCTCCTATGCCAGTTACATTCAGCGTCTCATCGCCCGTGGCGATCTCGGTCCTTCTTCTCTACAGGCATGGTTTGTTCTCGTTGTTATTGACTGGTTTTGATTAGTCGTTCAGGAAAGTCAATCACGCCACTACAATTTTATTCAATGGATACCCTTACACACCTCCACTTCATCTTTAATAAGTCAACGACGTGTCACGCTGTATGGTATACGAACACGAGATACTCCAGAGAATGCGAACGAGAAAGTATTCAGGGACGAGATACGCGCGGCTTTACCTGAGTTGTTCGGTGTCCATTCGCTCCCTGTGGTGCGCAAGGCCGAGCTCGTAGCTACATGTGCTGGCTTTCTGTCCGCAACTCGTTTTGAGCAGGTTCGCATTTTTCGCATTTGGCTTTTGCCACTGCTACGCCAATTCGTTGCAAGGTCTGTTTTATTTCTTAGCTGATAAGCTCAATCTGATCTCCACGCAGTGTCAACTCTGACATGACAAGATGGCCTATCATCTTGAGGACCTATTGCTTGTCAACGGAGCTTATTGCGGAGGTAAAATGTTACGGTATACTTTTAGAGGTACTTTAAAATCATTTGCGGCCCGAGGCTGATCTTCCCTACCAGTTAACGTTGTGTATGCTACACAATTCCAACACCCTTGAGCTGCTCACAGCTGTGATGGATACTCTGAATCGCTTTGCCACGATTTGGGCTTGCATGGATGTCATGGGACAAATTGTCGATAGCCTTTTCAGTGCCCACCAAGTTTGGAAGACCAGGGGCATACAGTCGCGGCAATTGTTCGTCCTCTTGATGGAGTTTGACAATGGTCGCTACCTGTCCGACGAATGCCGCGAACAGCTCTCAGCTGATCTCTCTTCATTTACAATAGTGAGTGTTGTTTCATTTACATCGTTATCTGACCGGATTTCACCCAGACTCTGCAACCTAATACAGGCCTTCCAAATTCTGTTCCCGAGGTCCTTCCGGAGATCCTTCTCCTTGCAAACGATCCTGCTGCTGATGCACCATCATTGCTGGCTAACGGTCTTTGGATAAAGTATAGAAGGTCTCACGACTGGGCTTGGAAAGTATGGGACAATACTGTTGCCAGTTTGCGGCAAGTACCCTTGATTGTCCCCGAAACTACAGAACGCCAGATAGTGGCTCAACGCTATGGGAATTTCTTGAGACACGTTGATCGACATCTTCCACGGGGCCTTGACGAGTCTGTGTTAGAGTGGTTCCTTGGCCGGGGCCAAAATGAAATTTCTGCGATTTCTGCTGAAGCATGGGAGATTGTGGTTATGGTTCTTGTTTTCCTGGCTGTCCATGGCGCACTGGAGACGACTACAATCCTGAGAGGCTTGGTCTATCCTTGCTGGAGGATGGGAGCATCTCTTTCGCACCAGCAAGACTCTGCATCCTTCGACCTACTCTTAACGGCTGCGAATACCGTCTGCTCGCATTTACTGTTGCAGGACAATGAAGATGATAAGGCTGATCTTCTTGATGACCAGTGCATCAGGACCCGTCGCCACAATGTATACCGCGAACCTCATTTTCCCTTCCTAGTCTCCAGTATTCCAGTCCTTGTCGCTCTTGAAAACAACAGATATGTTGCAGAAACACATCGTCTACGCTGCCGTGCTATTCGCTGTATGCTATGCGAAAGAGATCAGTTCCGTCGTGGAGTATTTCGCAACCTTGCAGTTGTTAGAGAGGCTTTCGAGCAGACCTTGCCGGTGTCAGAAGGTGACTTGACGAAAGATATCATCACTGCCCTGAAGGTGGTTTTATGCGAGTCAATTGATGGTATGTGGTGTATGGATATCGTTCAGTTTACCCTTACGGCCGTATGACAGACATCGACTTAGACAAGTGGACTGATTCATCCTTACTTAGTCCATGGAAGATTGCGGCTACCACTGTCCACTTCCAGTTCGTTCTAAGGCGAGTTGGCGAAGGTCAATCCGAAGCACTCGGTGCCGGTCTTGACAAGCTAACGTCCATCCTTCTGGAGCACACTTTTTCCTCCGAAGAAGCATATTTTGTTGCTCAAATGACGAAAGGTGTCGGGTCTTCAATATCTACCAAGGTGAGCCCATTTATGCATTTGGAAGCTCTTTAGTGGCAATTTGCTTTCAGTTCATCAACAACGGCCTTCAGTGTGTTACAGACATTTTGAACAATGCAACTTTTGACGTAAAAGCTGAACCTGCCTTGAAAGCGTCACTTCAAAGGGCAGGAGAAGTACTTCGTGCTCTCATATACATTACGGAACCTTCAAGAGAAGACACAGGTCACTGCCCAACGGTTGACGCAACTATACAAGACAGATTCTTCTGTGCATTGAGTACGAAGATATCTGAATTAGTATCATTGCCCAGGGACTTGTTTGGGCTAGAGGACTCCTCACTTCCCATTGTTTTGCTCGCGCGACTCTTGCAGTTTGATCTAGGGTTAGAAGGAAAATGGACCCCAAAAACAATAGAAGAGAGTACCAAGTTGGCAGATAGTCTGTTTCAACTCGTCCTCGTATGGCAGTTCACTGTATATATGAACAATGAGCTCACCTTCTTCATAGCGTCATTCAACAGGCGAGAGTGCCAACCTCGTCATTTATCCGTTACTTGTCGATACATTCTATTTCCTTATGGACGGTGAGTTACTCATCCTTCACGGCAACTCGACTGATAGCATCCAGAGATGCCAAACGACAGTAAAACAACGGCATTGGAACCTTTCCGCCACTATCCTAATATGCCTATATCCGACTTACCGCGCGACATACCTGCTGAATACCGCAAGCAGCTTCGGTCCATTTTACCTTTCCATTCTTCCACTACGGCCGTTGATAATCTCGTCGCATGTCATCGAGAGATGTCTGGCAATTTAGTCCAGGATGGCCCAGTTATGAACAGACCTTGGGAATGGATCGAGAATCTAGGAGAACCACTTTCTGTCGCCGACTCCAAGGAAGAAGAGCCGAGGAGCAAATTCTTGATCAAGAATTCGGGATCACTTTCCCTGGATAATTTCGGTGCGCAGATGACTGGAGAACGCATATTCCAGACGGAAGTCAATGAGGAAGATGCACGTATCAAAGGAACTATACGCTCTTTTGAGGATAATTTGAACTCTGATACCATCTTCCAGCGTGATTGGAGAGAAACTCGGTCGGATCTCGAGATAGATCGGACGAAAACAGAAGGAGACTCGGAGATGACTCCGGGACCGACGGGGTATCAATCCCGACGTACACAGAGAGCATCACCATCGTCAACCTCTGCTGGCTCCCGACATTCTACACGACAAAGCCCTTCGAGACATTCTACATCTACCAATGGAGAGATCGTTGATGCTGACAGTATAATCTCGGCGTCATCGACCAAGAAGACTTCTTCTAAACGGAGGGCGTCCAGTGAAGATGATGTAGTCATCGTGGGTGGTCCAAGTAAAGCAAAGAAACCAAGGACTTCAGGTACCAACAGGCCAAAAACTAGGAAATAATGGATAAATATGACATAATCATGTTGTAGGGTTATTCATGTACTTGTAAATCAATAGCATTTGGAAGGTTGTCTATGCAATCTTTAATGACTCTCATTGTCTCGCCCTTGTCGTATAAGGATCGTGCACAGTCATGATTAGGGCATTTAGCCAGCCAGCAGGCCTGAGCCTGGGAAGAAAGATTCAGCAAAGAAAATCGGGAGGGATATTGTACTTGCCTCTGGCCAGTCTGATAGACCTAGATCCAGGATGGTGTCACCCATTGGGCGGACATCCATTTCTAAAACAATCTTGTACTTGAGCTCTCTCCATGTGTGATAATCGATGAGTGTTCGACAGTTGACACAATGGCTCACGCCTCCGCTGACAAAAGGAGGTAGATCGAGGCGCTGGCGGAGTCTAGACAATAAGTTGCGGTTGTGAGGATACTAGGTATACGACGTACCCTTCTCTTCTTGTATGATGGAGGTCGAGTAAGTCGATGAGAGCGGGGGTGGACATGCGGCGCAGATGGCTGCGAACTTGTGGATCAAACAAATGGTATGTCAAGGTCTGAGTGGAGGCATACTTGGCCTCAGCTTCCCAGCCAAAGCGACAGGCGACTGCATAGAGTCGAAAAGGTGAATTCAACAGCTGAGGCGTCATGACAAGAAGGCGGACAATGGACAAAGGACCTGGCATGTCGTACTTTTCAATGGCGTCCAAAAGTGAATCTACAAAATCCCATGTGTTTACCGAGACAAGGGGTAAGCCACAAATCATGCGGAGGAAGCATTCAATAGTATCGGCATCCTCGTCGAGATATATTGGAGTTGGCTGAGAATCTGAGGCTTTTTGAGGCAAACTGAACATGGTACGGAAGAAACCCGAGGCGGTTTTCAAAACAACAGAGTGGATACTGAAGAAGAGCTGTGCGTCTTTGCCCGTGATGATCACGTCGCCATCTGGGCTGGAAAAGAGGCTGTGGAAGTTATGAGATTTAGCATCGAGTTTTGACTCCGTAGAGTTATTTTCTAGTTCCATGGAGGACCGCGACGAGTGTAGAAAGGTCACCTGACTTGTGATGTATCGAGCGATGTCGACCGTGATAGCGCCAGCCCTTCACAAATTTCTGGTTTATGCTCCTGATAAAGCCAATTGCTCTGCTCTTCGATATCGGGTTCGAGCTCGACATTTTGAGGGCGTCAATCCGTTGATCCAGTCTGGTGTCATCAGTGAGCTTGTTGTTTGAACAGGAAGCTAAGATTTGTTCAGAAGTGGCTGGCATGATGATCACGCCAGAGTCACTTGAGCTTCAGGGCGAGCAGAGACAGCCCGTTGGCTCTGTGCTCATTGTTGAGGCCGAGACGCTTGAGCAAGCGAGAACTATGATGGAGTCTGATATCTATTATACGTCTGGCGTTGTAAGTTGCTTCTGGTTTGCAGACTGTCCTCTGAACCGATCTGCAGTGGGATCTGGACAAACTGACGATAATGCCCCTCGTCATGGCTACTGCGCTGTAGCGGTACGAAAAATGCCGGTAGCCGGCACGTTTGGTTCTGATTCCCGCGTGTTTATAATTGAAGAAATGTTGTTCACTCGTTCTGTCGTAGCCAGTGTTCCCAGACTTTGCTCATTTTTGCGGACTGTTGTAGTGCCTCTGAGCTTGCGCCGAATGTCGTCTGCGACAGAATACAGTCACATCTTGACTTCTCGTCCTGACCCCTCCGTCTTGCTTGTGACTTTGAATCGTCCCAAGGCTTTGAATGCTCTGAGCACTCCTCTCTTCTTGGAGTTGAACAAGGCTTTGAAGGACGCAGATGAAGACGATTCTGTAGGCGCAGTCGTCTTGACCGGATCAGAAAGGGCGTTTGCTGGTGAGCCAAGTACAACATCTCGTTACCAGCCAACTAATGCTCGCAAAGCTGGGGCCGACATCAAAGAAATGAAGGATAAAGAGTGTAACAAGCTTCTACTGGCTCCTAGACTGCTCGCCGACAAATTTACGCAGATCCTGATGTTTTCCAGAACAACTTCCTTGAAAACTGGGCAGAGATCACCAAACTCCGCAAGCCCATCATCGCTGCTGTGAACGGCTTTGCTGTACGTACACAATTAGCCTACGTTCTACGATGAAATGCTTGCGATAGCTCGGTGGAGGATGCGAGCTGGCTTTGATGTGTGACATCATCCTGGCCTCGCCCACAGCAAAGTTTGGTCAACCTGAAATTAATTTAGGCACCATCCCTGGTGGCGGCGGTTCTCAGCGCCTGGCCCACTTGATTGGTAAATCACGAACCATGGAAATGGTCCTGACGGGACGCATGGTATCTGCGGAAGAAGCAGAGAAATGGGGTCTGGTCAGTCGCGTTGTACAAGGAGAGGTCGTCACAGAGGCCATTGCAATGGCTAAAGAAATTGCCAGCAAGAGTCATGTCGCAGTGCAAGCTGCCAAGGAAGTCGTCAACGCCGGTCAGTCACCGTTTGATTAATGCAAGAGCGGATACTGAGCGCTGAACGTCTTACAGCCTTCGAGATGACGTTGGCACAGGGTCTGAATTTCGAGAGAAGGACGTTCCATGCACTGTTCGCTACGCAAGATCGAAAGGAAGGCAAGTTTTGCATTTATTTCCAAGACAGACTGAATGAATTTCGCACAGGAATGACCGCATTTGCAGAGAAACGCAAAGCGGAGTGGGTGAACAAGTAGTTATTCTGTACAAATTAATTAGCATTAAAGCCAGCGAGAGGCACACTTACGCTACTGCAGCCATCTCAGAATTCCTGCGCCAAGGAAACCAATGCCAAAGCCCATGGTTATTCTCTTCTGTAATAAGCTCCCCTGTGCTGCTGCGCGTGAAAGCCATATGGAATAAACGCCAACACCGGCAAAGGTCGCCGTACCGACGACTCGGCAAGACATACAGTCTTGTTGTTTAGTTTCCATGAACTTGAGAGCTAAAGTTTCAGCCTGAATCTTGAGCCACTCGTGATGGTTGTACAGGGTAAATATTCTTGAGACAGTCTCACATGGACTGGATGATCCATTTACACGCTGTCCGCTGTATGAACATCATTCCCCGCATCTAACCGCGTCTTTCCTTTCCTAACAATGTCCTTGCACAGTTCAACTCGAGATCCTGTACGCTTGCTTTCTTGTCCTTAGGTCTTCAGTCATGCCCTGTGCAGTTGCTTCTCCTATCCATTGCCCTTCTGCTTTACACTCTTTATCGAAGATTTACCCGCATATCCGTATCCCATGTCCGAGGTCCTCCTCCCCAGTCTTTCATACTCGGCATGTCCTTCTGCTTCCGCTCCTTATATCCTTTCATTCGCCACATCCAGGTAATCTCCCGGAACTGTTCCAGAGCCAGGCCGGTGCTCCCGATTTCAAGTGGCAAGAGCAATATGGTGGCGTCGTACGCATCAAAGGAGCTCTCGGAGTCAGCATTCCTGTATATCTGTCTATCCCCCATTCTATGACGCTTGGCTTTAGGAAGATCGACTTATGGTCTCCGATCCCAAAGCTATGCAATACATATTCCATACCTCTGGTTGTTGACACCCTTTGACCTGTTTTTTTCCCCCTTTAAACGTTAACCTTAGGCTACGGATTCTTGAAATGGCCTGAGAGGACTGAAATCAGTCGAGTTTTGATGGGCCGCGGACTCCTCTGGGCAGATGGTAGTATTTTTTTTTTACTGCTTCAACAGGCCTCACTACCGAGTGCTAGGTGATATCCACAAAAGGTACAAAGCAGTGACTATACTGGGCTTCATACCGTTTACCGTCGTTTTCTCGAAGACAGCGGAAAGTGATGTTACCGGGTTTTGGCGGTAGCCACTTCACATAAGTTCTCTAACATCGATCTAACGCACGTTTTGCAGCTCCAGAGTCCAAAGCGTTCTTGCCTATTTTTCGCAAGGTCGCTGCTGAAGTAGGCTTCAGGTAGTTTGCTACTGCAAATGCCTCATTCTTGTCTGTAGCTCACAGCACAGTGGAACGATATTCTTGCCAGTTCTCCAGATCAAAACGCCGTGCTCAATGTGGCTTCTTGGCTTTCAAGGGCCACCATGGACTCGATCGGAGAAGGTATGTAATCCTCCCTCTAGCAGGCAGACTTGTGATCACATCACCCAGCCGCTTTTGACTACCACTTTGGAGCTCTAGCCAATCAGGAAAACGAACTCATGAAAGCCTATTTTGGCCTCATGTATGCATCAGATACCTTGATTTCAACAGCACTGACGTCTTCTACTTCGTAGGTCAGACACACTAGGCTCCCCATCCGACACGACTGTTCTTTTACAGACCATACTTCCAGTTTGGGTCCTGAGACTCATGTCGCAGTACTCCCAAAGCAAGCACCTGGTACATGCGCGGCGAACTGCGGAACTGGCCAATGAAATAACCCGGGCACTCGTCAATATGAAGGCCGAAGCTCTACTACAGGGAAAAGGTAATAAAGACATTCTAAGCTTACTAGGTGAGCCCTTGATCCCCACAAAAAGTGAATAAGAAATAGCTCTATGATTAGTCAAAGCAAATGCTTCTGAGAATGAGAGTACCAAGCTAACTGATGAAGAGATGCTTGCCCAAATGCGGTGAGGCGATTTATGCGAGTCGGTACCTTCCATTCAAGTATGACAGTACCATCCTCTTAGCTGGCCACGAGACAAGTGCAACGTCTCTTTGCTGGGTCCTGCTCGAGGTGGCTCGAAATAAGGATGTTCAAGATAGACTTCGGGCAGAAATTAGGGCGACCGAAAAAGAAATTATTGCACGCGGAGATACAGACTTCACGGCTACAGATTTTGAAAACATGCTGTACATGGGGGCTGTCCTGAAGGTGAGTCCGATCCTAGCCGATCCATGGTCTTGATCTGTGGAAAAGGAGTGTCTTCGCTTTCATCCAGGTGAGTCCACCACGTGAAGCGACGCATCCTTATAATCCTTGCGACAGCGGTATATGCCAACTATCGCCAAACTGTACGGGACGATGTACTGCCTCTTTTGACGCCAATCACAACAACAACGGGCGAGATTATCAACAAGTTACCGGTTCCAAAGGGCATGAAGATCGTGGCTTCAATTGCCGCATACAACAGGTGAAGGCGACAAAGATTACGACCTCTATTCTGATGCATCTACCAGGAACAAAGAAATCTTCGGTGATGACGCTCACATTTTCAACCCGGAAAGGTGGTTATCAAGCTCTGGAGAAAAGCGGGGTCCAGGTGTGGGCGTATACGCAAATCTGTAAGGAGAATGCCCAATCTCTTGAATCATATTGAGCTTTGTAGCCTTACATTCAGCGGCGGTGTTCGATCGTGTGTAGGTTGGCGATTCGCGTTGTACGAGGTACAAGCTCTGCTCGTAGAGATCGTGAACAACTTTGAGCTCTCTCTGACCGATGATATAAACCGTCTTCGCAGGGAGGCTTGTTTGGTGATGATTCCTACTCTTGAGGGAGAAGTAGCCGCGGCGGAGAACCTTCCTCTTCGAGTGACAGCCGTTAATAGAGAATGAAGTTGGTATTGTATTTAGGCTTGACGACTTGACGACCTGTACGAATTTGAATCAAAGTAAATGGACTTGAACACGAAACTTCTTCGGTCCCACGTGACTTCGTTTCATGTTCCTAGCCAGTAGGTTAGCGAACAAGACGCGTCTGCAGCTTTCTCTTTCTTGCAGAAGGACTATTTTTTCTTCATTCCGCTGCCTCAAGTGGGTCTTCACCCTTTATTTGTCCTTGGTATCTCATTGCTTTCAGTGAAAATCAGCCTCCCAAATCCGAGTCAATATTTTCATCTCGTGGTCCTGCCTGGGATCATGTATTCGATGATATAAAGGACATGCCTCCTTTACTCCCTTCCACTGTACGCAATCCTCTACGCTCTCCCGGCCAACGTCCTCGAAGACAGGCCATGACTGCGAGAGAAATCAGTGCTTTTGAAGACATGTTTGATATAATATTCAATGCAGTCTCAAAACACAAATTGCCCGGGGAACAGTCCGACGTTGGCATTGGTGGACAAAGTGATCTCTTTGGCAAGCTTCGGAGACACTCAAAAAAGCTCAAGTGGACAACCGAAGCCGATGAAAAACTGGACCAGCAAAAAGAAGCCATTGATCTTTGTGACTCTGATCATCAGCTTCTGGAATGGGCCATGCGCGAGGTGTTTGCAGAATCAGAAAAGTACGAAAGAGACTTTCGACAATTTATAGCTAACACTGCGCAATCGGGCGGTCCTCCTAAAGAGTTGCCCATGCTCCAGCCATCCACGTACCCTCATCTGATAGCAGTACTCATGCGCAAGTTCCGGGATAGGTACAATGACCCTCATTTAGCTCTCGCGATATTTGAGCACGCTAAACATCTTTCAATAGCTTCTTACGTCTTTGGATGTTCTACCAATGCGTATAATGAGCTGATTGAAACTCGCTGGCGCTGCTTTCGCGATTTGAAGGGTGTGCACGACGCGTTGCAAGAGATGGCTGTGAACGGCGTCGACTTTGACACTCGTACACGCAAGCTCGTAGATACCGTTCGTCGTGAGGTTGGCGAAAGGACTCTGTGGGCAGAGGATGATTCTTTGGGAAGCGGCGAAGCATGGAACATGCTCAAGAAGATTGAAGAGTTGGTTATGAAACGTCAAACAGATGATACTTCTGGAGACCAGCAAAGGCGATGGGACGAATGGAAGAATCTTCCGCTCGAAGACAATGAAAAGGATGGATGGGGTTTTGACCAATGGGAGCCTTTACGCAAAACAGATTCGACATCCGAAGCATGACATAACATTAGTAGTAGATTATCCAATGGTAAGAACGGTATCGGTGTAGTAAAGATTGAACTATCCTGAATATACAAAGAAACCAAGAAAGGGACATGGTATTAGTGGCGGTTTTTCGATTTTGATGGCCGGGAGGACGTTGGTGCCACTGCACCTAATCCGTGTATTGGGGTATAATCTGGGTCTACCTCCCCAGGTTTGAGGTATAGTAAAAGGTTATACACAAAGATTTGTTCGAACCTAGATATGTCAGAGTGTTTCAAAAAAGTTGTGGATACTTACTGGGCGTTGGTGAATACAACCGACACCAGATCCGAATTACAACGAAGTAGGTTGGGAGCCATCACCAATGCCAAATTGGCAGGAGTCATTTTTGTGACATTTTGTGTCCTCTCCTCTAAAAAGAGCTGGAGGAAGCTGATTACAAACAACACAACGCGTCGGTTGATAGTGGGCAACCGTTCTACAATCTGAACACAAGCAATTGGGTCCTGAGAATTTGTAATACATTCGTTGTACATTTCCTCTGGCACGAGAGGATCGGAGAGCTCTCGAAGCCATAGTTTCATGAGTGATGCGAGGACGTGCGGGTCATCGAAATCGGTGAGAGTATAGTGCCCACGGTCGATACGGACCTTGAGCTCCGAGACCGAGTCCCCATCACCGGGAACGCGGAAAATACCCTCTGCCTTGGTACCTCCTAATGCAAGGATACCATCAGTGAGGAATGGTAGAATGATCGGGACTTTTTGATGTGGATAGTTTCGCTCCTGTAGCCGGAGGATGGCATCCAACGACTCACCGAATGTGGATGGGTTAAATGCGGCATCCTCAAGAGTCTTTGTGAGCACACGTCTGAGAGTGCAAGTGATCTTACAGAAGCAGTCTCTATCTCAGCAATCGTAGGCGGTTTTCCGCGAGGCCCTTTCCTCGAGATGTAAGTTAAACGTCGAAGACAATATTTGGCCATGACATCTATTCGACCCTCTTGATGGGTAGTATGCTTCTGAATGAAGGAGTTGAGATATGTTTCAAAGTTCTTCGATGGAGGAAACGTGATTAACAGAACACATAGCAGTTGCCATCCTTTGAATATGCTTTCGCTGCAATGTGTAAGTTCGGACAAAGGAATCTTCGCGGAAAGACACACGGATTTGGATTACCGGTCAACTGCTTCATGAGCTGACAATATATCTCGTCTCGCAGTTCCCCGTGGATAATGCCTTCTCCCAAAAGCCAGCGTTCTTCCTCTAATATGCCGTTAGAAGAGCTCACAAGGGAGAATGAGGAGTTTGGAGAAGGCACTGTCGAAACGTGGCTGTCAGATGGTAATCGGACACCACCAACAGGTCGCTCCCGTTCACGATCGCCCATGATATGTTGTATTACCTTGAAGGTTTTCACAGCATCCTTGTTCAGGATACGGTTAAGTGTCAGTAAAGGAGAGCTCAACGGAGGCTGAACACCACATATTAAATCGAAGATGTTATACGTATAGCGTCTTACCTTTTGCCAAGTCATCATCTGAGTCACCGGCACCCGACGTCGAAAGATAAAGCCTGTCCGATGTGTCGAAAAGTATTGCTTCGCATATTCGGACTCGGAGAAGAGCTGGATGTCAGAAGCGAGGTCCTGGGGTAGCGAAGGATAACTTATACTGCGAATAAGATGAGGAACTAGCAGCGATAGAAACTCACTCTGAGTGCAAAGTGACAGGAATCGGCTTCCCTGTTGCACGATCCTTGACGGGATTCATTTGCAAGGTTGCGGCTGGCAAGTATTGAAGCGGGTCCAAGAAGCATCTCGAACCACTCACAAGGATTGAGAATGGGTGCACTGATATCTTTGTTGGCATTGAGCGGAGCAGAGATGTTTCGTGACCGTATACCATTAGGTATGCCAGGGACAGGCCTTCGAGGAGATGGGGGAACATCTCGCTTGAATTTTGGTTGAGACGGAGACGAAGGTTGTATGCTGACAGTTATCTGTGGACGAACACTCTCATGTGTTTGATTGGAACCATGACCACTGTCCGACTGGGAGGTGCTTTGAGAGCTGCTTAAAAGCTCGATGGCAGCATTCAGGCTTTGAGGCTGAGGTGGTCTGTGTGATACATACGATGATGATTTAGCTCGTGCACGAGGACTAGAGTCGGGGCTATCTTTTTCTCTTGGGCTTGATTTCAAAGTCGGACTTGCAGGTGCTAAAGGCCCAGAGTGAATGGAAGGTGTTGATTCTGAACCTTCTGTAGCATATGGAGAGCCGGGAATAGGTGGTAACTGCTGACCTAGGACGTGGAGCCGACTGGATCCATGACTGTAAGGGTCACTGGTATACGATCTTCGAATGGGTGGACTGTGCTTTTTGGCAGGGTTTATGTGGCCATTAGTGTATGACTTGGTTATGATAGGCGATTCCGTTTCGTTCGGGGGAGATTTAGCGACATAGTTGGACAATCGCCGCGCCAGCGCCGTGTTCTTGAAATATATCAGCTGTCGGTGGCGCTGTAAATCTCAATTACCTGAAGAATACCAAGAGGTATGACGAATCCTTCTGGACGATCCCAGACAGTCTCTGAGGTCTTGGTGTTGTAATAGTATCTGTGCACCCATCAGCAGATGTCTAATATGCCCGTAGCCATTCTACACACGGAAGACCGCCTCTGGTTTCGTCTGCAAGCTCCCACCACTCTCCATCTGCACTTGGAGGTAAACTGCAAGCAAATGAGTCAACAAACGAAAGGAAGAGATGATAATCACAGAAAATTCCCGACGGGGGGATCCCAGCTGACCTGGCCAGTTGCAGGACAAGCGAAGAAGGAAGTCTCGGTCTGTTGTTTAGAAATTTAAAAAGGCAGTCAAGCTGATACACTGAGCATAGACCTGTGGATCGACAAGTGTAATCCAGAAATTTGAGCCCCAGTCGGCTTCTGGTGCGACAATGGAACTCTTTGCCTTTGACGGGCTGCTATCGACAGTGGCAGACATGATCAAGCAAAATCTTTACTTGGCACAATGCGGCTCGTGCATGGACCGGTACAAACGGACGTAAACTAGTATCCCTGCACAAACTTCTCCAAGACCCGCACATCTGAGTCGTCATTTCCTTCCTTCTGTGCTTGTTCAATCCTGCGATTAAGATTCTCAACTTGCGTGTTCAAGTCTTCGGTCCTCTCACCTCGCGTAAAGCTGAGCGATACCTTTGTGAATCAGCCCTTCATTATCACCGACAAAATCAGAGATTTCTTCCATTTCACCAACCCATCTGTATGCCTTTGGAAGCATCGGTGGCACTACTCGGTCTATCCGACGCAATAATTCAGGTTGCGACAAACTTAGCTCAGTGCGCAGGGCTGTAGCCGTGGCCGGAGACGCCGAGTGGGCCGCTGGAAACTCGACGGTTCAGAAAAAATAGTATGTGCAGCTTACTTACCAAGAATCATAGTCGTGAATAGGCCTGTTTGGGAGGTCAGTTGTGCTCAGGAAACTTGATCGTTTCTTTGCCTGTTATTCCCTTGGTTATACCCTGCATTGAGTGAGTACAATGTTGCTAAAATATTCAGACCAACTGCGTAAGACATCTTGAGAGCGCTTGCGTCTCCGATGCCAGCTCCTTCGTCTGTGAGGGGTGTAATCTTCAATCCATACTCAGACAACGCAGAGAATCCTTTGATAAGCTCCTTATCATTTCCAGAGGCGTAGAAAGTCGGATCGTATCCATTTCCTGGTGGTCCACCAATGATTGTTGCATCGATAAAAGACATCGACGGGTCAAACAGACTCGCGATCTGCTTCACGGTCTTCGGACTGACGGCATTGCAGTCTACGAACACCAAGTGGTTGGACGTGTTCTTCTTTGCGACTGTAACGTATTTGGCCGCAAATGATTGGGCTTCACTGGGAGGCATGATGCTCAGCAACCAACTTGCCTACGACAATGTAAAGATTGACGGATAGAACAGTTTCCTGTCACCTTTTCTGCAATCTCAGCCAACGACGCGTCTTGCATTCCGGCCTGCACCGGGATATTTGCAGCCACAGCCTGACGATAACAAACCTACCTCAATTGCCCTTTGGCGCGTAGCTTCCGATCGACCATCAAGACTTGTTAGTACTGTGCAGCCAGCGTCTCTCAGTCGTCGTCCCACCGCAGCGCCCATGGCGCCAGCCGAGATAACCGCTATCGTGCACATGGGAGGAAAGCAAAGTTGTATTGATGAACCCAAATAAGAGCGGGTTTCATAAATAACAACCCTTCAATACATAAGAGAAAATGTAGCAATACTTGTGGGCAACACTATTGTACATGGTAACCCATTTAATGAGAAAAGACGGGTGCAGCGCTGCGAGGTACCATGTCATCCCTGTTGACAGCGGGCAAAGTAGTATTAAGCTTGGGTAAGGCTGCACTCGCAGGAGTCATCGCCTCCGTTGGAGTAGAAGTCTCCATTCCCATTCGTCTCTTTACGAGGTCAAACGTCTTGATCAGCCGTCTCCTGGCGCCCAAGGCAACAACGCCCTTGGCTTCTAACGTGGGTTCATCGAGCATAACCATGTCCTCCCAGGTCATGCCTTCGAAGCAGTGTGTGTATTTGTGAAGCCTGAGGCTCTTCAACCAAGCAGGAATGTCCTTGAGCAGCTCTGGGTCAATGTCGTCACTGTCCTTGGGTGTAGCGCCAGCACTAATGATCGGTGTCGCGCTCTTAAGACCAGCACTCTTCAAACCGGCACTCTTCAAACCAGCGCTCTTCAAGGCACTGGTCTTGAATCCTCCTGTTCTTAGCGCACTAGCAGGATACTTGGCGCTGACGGGAGAGCGCCAGTTGCTAACGGCAGATGGCTTGTGAGCACCCCGAAGTAGATGAGGGTTCTTGTATGCAGCGGCGGGCGGCGGCTGTACCAAACCACTCATCACCATCTGCACA
Organism: Megacollybia marginata; assembly: GCA_003313965.1. Classification (NCBI taxonomy): domain Eukaryota; kingdom Fungi; phylum Basidiomycota; class Agaricomycetes; order Agaricales; family Porotheleaceae; genus Megacollybia; species Megacollybia marginata. Next base: position 25,677 of record QLOY01005465.1, read on the forward strand.
GCAAGGAGTTGAGCCTCATTAGAGTAACCCATCTGATTCAGCATAGCCATGTTGAACGGATTCATCATCGGCAGACCGGGCATACCGACGATAGGACTGGACACCGCTGGTGTGCTGGGCTGAGCGTTGCCTTGAGTGGCAGCTTCCGAACCTTTGGGGAACATGCGAACCAGCGGAGTACTGACTTCATTCGCCCAATTGTTTTTGACAGGTACGTCTTGAGCGGCTTGATCATTGACCGTGGGCTTCTCATTGTCCACGACACTGATAGGAGTGTTAAAATGAGGACTGGCAGGTGAGTTGAGAGGAAGGTTGAGACTCGGAGGACGTAAGCTGCGGGCCGATTGTTTGGTCTTGGTGTCCGCTGCGGCGATGATGAGCTCGGTCGATTTGAGAAAGTGTAGTTACCAGCTGGTTTAGATATCTCAGATGACATCTGGTTGAGCACGGCAGCCAAAAACTTGACCTGAGCTTGGTTTGCGTGCTGTAAAAGAGTGTAAAGCGAGGCAGTTTGTTCAGACTCGGAAAGGAGCTTGAACCCTGCAATAAAATGTTGGGTGAAATGGAATTATAGGAGAACAAAAATTTACATTGCTCGATAGTGCCTAGTTCTTCTCTGAACTTGGGGTCTTCCGAGGCAGTAGCCATTGCGTTCTTGGATTGTGAGGTTGGGATGCAATGAGCTGGCATACAATACATACCAAAGTGACCTCGTATTTCTGCAGTTCTTCAAACCAGTGGTCGAGACCTTCTGCGGCCACTGGACGAGGCGAAGGAGGCACAGCACTCTGCGGAGCTTGCGGTGGTCGTGGAGATGGAGATCTCAGCGGTGCGAGCTCGGGACGAGCAAGCTTAGGCTGAGTAGCAGACTGTACGCTCAACATTGCAGCTGGTAATGAGTGTCTGTATGCGAAGGATTATTGCTCCAGGCAAGGTTAGAAACAAAAGATTGATGGGCGATTCGCTCGGTTTTGTATGTCAGATTGTTGATGAAACGGTTGGTAAGGGCGCCATCACGGCAACAGTCATATGAACAGCCTCACTGATCTCGATCCCCATTAACCTCTCATCCTTATATCCATTTTATGGTATGTAGGCCACAGAACATCTTCTACGTATCGACTGAACGTACTGTCTTCAGTCCCCACAACTCTCCAAGCTCTCGAAACTACCATGGCATCAATGAATGGCATCAGCAATGGTCCGAGTGACACCCCATCATAGTCATTTTTAATCCAGCCTAAAGCTCTTGTTTCATCAATGAAATCCCCCAAGAAAAAAGCACACGGAAACGTCTGCAAGAACAGCTGGAGCGACGGTTCATTCGTGGGCTCCTGAGTGTCAGTGGAGATATAAAGGGGCGAATTCAAAACAGTTTGGTGCGGAAGCGTATACAAATTGCCGCGACAACGCAAGCCGGATGTGCGAGAGGAGTTAGCCGATATGGGCGACTGGGATTCCAGTTCTGCTATTTCTTCATCAGCAAAGCTAAGCACATCGTGAAGTAGTCTTCGCCAGACTTGCTTGCTATTCTCGGCACTATGGGACCGGAACTGTCCATCCCCCAAACGTAAATGCACCCCAAGATAATCACCGGTATGGTTTGCGGTGAGACGGCCATGGATTGCACTTACAACGCCTTCGAGCACAGGGTTGGCAAAAGTCATGCTCTCACGAATTCCCAATCGGACTGCTATACTGCTAGAGTTCTTGAGACGCAGCCGCGATGTGCCAAACAGCGTCCCCAGATAAATGAGTCGTTGAGGCACCTGGGCTAGTTCAGGAATGTAGACATCTTTTTTGAATTTGTGCGTAGAGGGGGACACATCAGACAAGGTGTCCAAGAAGCGAAACTGGTATGGTTCCAAGTCTTTCAAAGTCCACATATCTGTGTTTGATATTCCAAGTTCTTGAAACCAGGCCTCAGTCATGTTCCAGCGGTATACAAGTCTCTGCCGAGTTTTAATGTTTGTCATATTAACCAACCACTCCCAGGAGAGAAAGGTATATTCATGATAGTTCAGACATTCGACTGGCAGCGATATGTGACGGGGTAAACGGGCGCAATGGTACAACCCTTCCTTGCCAGAAAGGCTTAGCGAGCGCCGGAGAGTGTCAAATTTAGCGTAGTGGAGCGGATGGCTGCCCAGACAAATAGGCGGAGCAATGAGAGTGCGATTTATTAGACGGGAAAGGACGAGTGCATTCTCGAACGCTATCCGCTGATTGTGAAAACCACTATGAGGCAAGTAGGCGAGAAACTTTTCTCCTTCAGACGCGGCGTCTTTGATGTTGACATTAGCTGCAAGTGGTTCACTATGGACTGCAGCAACCCACCCCGTTGCGAACAGATAATACGCGGCTGAGAAACAGGATATGCAAGCAAAGGCAAGCAAAACCAAAAGGGCGAGCATCAGAAAACGACTGTCAGTGAGCTTTGTATCAGATTTGCGCGTCAGAGGCTGCAGTCGTAGAGGTTCCACTGGCGGTCTGTTCGAAGGCGCGCGCATTCGATATGTGCCTTTTTCCATTGAAACTGAGGGTGAGGAATGTACATCCTTGGATCCTGAGACAATTCTGGACGTTATCCTGTTCATTTCTGTTGCCTGATTAGTCCAGAACTGCAGCAAATCATCGGAGCTCGCCACCTTTCGATGAATTCATGTTCAAGTTTGCAAATGACCACGTGCTACCCAGTATGTCTTGCTTAAATGATACCGAGTAATTCTGCGTGCTACTCTCTGGCTGCTTCTCATTATTTCTAGCTTTCTTGTGCACAGCATTCGACTCGCGTATCTTCAAAACGTCGATGATCCCTACGGGCCTAGAATCATAACCTCAGATCCGTCTTCTAATCCTTATGTTCTGGAAGCCTCCCTGACCAACAGATGGCCTGTAACTACAAGCCCTCATCTCAGCGAAGATGAGGTCGATTCCGGAAATCCTGGCACCAAGCTGAAACACAGCCAGACTATCATGGGTCGCAGAGCTGGCGGCTTCGGTCTTCGTGTGCACGCAAAACGCGCTTCTACTTCAAAGCGTATGTCTGGAATTTTGCAGGAAGAGTTGAAAAATTTTGTCCCTTCTAACGATCCTATGCGTTCAAACAGCACTCTTACCGCAACTTCCACTTCCCTAGCCCGTCCTACTTTGCAGGCGCAAGAAGCAACCACGCATAATGCTGTTGAAGCCCCAGCTACTAAGGTGGTTCAATTCGTCCCTAAATTCAAAGGTGCCGCAGAAATGGAGGCACGTCGCCAGATCAGAATAGCAGTACGTCGCGGGCTGCCGCAGCCCCAGATGCAACCAGACTCTTCCTCCTCGTCATCAGAAGAAGATCTCGCTCCCATGGCTGATACAGATAGTATGGACTCGGCCTTTGCAGACGATAACAGTTTAGAAGATGGTGATGACTTTGACCCGTAAGTTTCGTAATTCATTCACAGTTACTACGAAAACTTGTTTTGCAGCGACCTTGTGAACCCCAATACTCCCAATGTGGAGGCGTCTTCGGATTTCTCTACCGGCCAGTCTCTGCCCTCTGTCTCACCAGTGCCGGTACAGTCTCGTCGTGTCCGACTTAGTCCTGTTGTTGAAGGTGGAGCTGGTCATGCAGAGATGACAAAGAGATTCGTTCGAAAACAGGCTAGTGCCGCTCATATACGTTCCAGCAACAGTTCCGGCGGGTTAGTTCCGTCGTCCTCTTCTGCCCAACTATCTTCCTCGGCACCAGCTATCATCTTCTCTCGAAAGAAGGTACTTCCGATCAAGCAGCAAAAATCGGCATTAACGACACTCCTGGCTTCCTCCTCCTCTTCCAATCCATTCTCAGAAACATACGCTACAGTCTCTGGTCGAGGAGAATCCGCATCAACCGACGTCCTCGTGTACTTCCCTCATGCCACGAGTCCGGCAGGCAAGGGTATGGAACTGAACGTTCGTAAAGACTCCACAATAGAGGAGGTGCTTGGCTTTGCCCTCCTCAACTATTGGGAAGAAGGGTGGCTGCCTAAGCTTGACGAAGGGCTTAGAGGAGAAGACGATCCTAATTGGCCAATCAAGTTATCTGCGGTGGGCTGGATCATGAGAATTGCCGAAGAGGATGGCGAAGTTGATGATGATTTCCCTCGTGAGCTCCTCTCCATTGTTTTTGCGAACTTTCTCAATGTATCAAAGCACCCGATCGTATGGGCCAAGCCTCGAGATTCCATGCTGACGCGTTCGCAGTACTTGAGGCAACTCCCGCTCAGATAACTCAAAATGAAATCCTAGAGGCGAAAATACAACGGTCGCCATCGCGGTCAGCGGTCAAGAAGAAGGTATCAATGCCTAATCTGTCTGTTGCTGCGTCCGGGATGGCGTCTGTCAGCACTGCTCTTGGATCGTCTGCTTTACTCTCCACTTCGCTATCCGCATCTTTGGGACCAAGTACAAGCGGGCCCCCCATCTTCTTGCGCGTCCGTGTGGCTGATACCGCAGACGCAGACTCGGTACATTTCTCGACAACAATTCCTGTGTAAGATTTTATTTTTTCCGCTACTTCTAAGCATCTGATCTACTATATGCTAGCTCTGCTGGAATGTATATGCAGGAAGCTCTTGAGCTCGTTTGTCGCAAGAAAAATCTTTCAGATCCAAAGAACTACACACTCATGCTTGCAGAGCTGCCTATAGTAGTCCCTCTAGATCGGACAGTTGCCAGTCTGCAAGGTAAAAGAGAGCTGGTGCTGGTGAAAAAGAACATGCTCGGTGACAATGTACTGAATGCTGCTGGGAAGACGACAGATCCAAACGGCAAGAATGGCATCTCTTTGACGATTGACGGCTGACTGTTTTCAGCTTCAATATTCAAGCGCATATCAGACACGCCGGAAGTAAAGTTCTCGTCTGCCTTAGACTATATGTCTTCTTACAAGGTATGCCCATTACGTGTGTGTGGTTTCTATGACACGCTGTAGAAATACACCATCTATCGCAAAATGCCTATGATGGTAGCAAGACAAGAGCGCACGCTTGCCATTGATGGTGTATATATCCACGTACGCTTCATTCTGTCTCCCTCGCTACCGTAACTCTCCTCAGATTATGCCATCTAATAAAGCGAAGGCTGTATTTGACAGTGGCAAAACCTGGTCGTATCACATCAAAAGCATTGATTGCCAGCAATCGGCGAAATCGTCCTCGATTTTCCGATTAGTCCTACACCGTGCAGGAGGGATGAAAAGATATGATTTTGAGGCCGAAAATCCCAAATTAGCTGGTTTGTACCTTGGACGCGATTTCTGCTCACTACTCATTGCTGTCCAGGCGAGATTGTGCAAACCGTGAAGAACTTGAAAGCTGCACTGGAGAGAACGGGGACTATCAAGAACAGTCGTAGAAGTAGACAAGTTACATGATCAGATTGGCAACTACCACGAAAACATTCTAAGGAAACAAACAACTATATGCTAAGTCCGTATTAAGTTACGCACTATTACAGATGTCCGACGTGTTTAAAAGTTTGCAACCTTATTACAAACATGACTACAAGTGAATAATGCACAAATAATGAATGCAGCGGTACCAAAAAAGTATGGAGCAAACTAGATTGTCCTTGTAGTGTCCGATGAATAACTATTCGTAGGTGTTCTGGATTTTCGTAATTTCTGTGGAGGACGACGAACTCTCTGAGCCTCCTGCGCAGTCCTCTTAGGAGAGAACCAGCCTTTAATTGTCTTCGGGATATCGAAATAAAGAGTGATGCTGGCCAACAACGGAGCAGCTGCGATCGCCCAGAAGTATAGACTATGGAAGTGAACGAAACAGAAATATGCGATTCCGCAGGCGATCAGACTGTACCAGATCACAAGGTGACCAACATGGAATGAACGAGCTAGGAAGCCGTCCGATTTGGCCATTTCTCCCGAAGATCTAGCTGAAGTTCCCCACGTTGATCGCGCGATGGTAGGAATTGCATAGATTTTCTTAGGGCAGTCAGAACAAGATTATACATAGACCAGAGGACTTACTGATGGTAACAGGCCGAAAAAGTACAACAGCCCATAAAAACTGAAGAGGAACATAGTGAAGTCCCTTGTCACAATGAAGGCAAAGGTAGATTTTATAAAAGCAACGCCAACCATGGTGGCCACCCAGATAACCGGCTCCCACGCTGAATTGTTGGATGTCGTCGGGAAGTATAAGAAGTGAATGACGGTGGATATCAGAATGAACGGATAAAGAGACTGTTTGGTTGTTTCGACAGTCAGCCAAAACCATTGGTAAGCGAACGCTATGGGAAACCAGAATGCTTCACGGAAGAAGGATTTCGACCACCTTGTTTGTTGCTTGATCCAACGAACGTATGTCGACGGTGACTCACTCTGACAGAAAGTTCGATGCGTGTATTTGGTATTCAAACCTAGAGCGAGTAATTGATTTGTGAGGTGACGGTCGTCCCCGAAGGTCGTTTCATTGCCTCCGAGCGTTTGCAGTGACCATGGCCCCAAAATCTGGTCGAGATCAAACGTTCTATACAGACTCATAGGTCCGGAAAGGCAGGTGACACATCCATATAAGCTCTGGCAGCCACGTTCGACATTGAAGGCAAACCAGTAACGAATGCCACACATAAGGGCCAGGAATGACTCATGACGGTTCCAGATCTTGACATCAGCTGTGACACCGCCCACGTTCGGGTTGCTATCAAGCAGGATAAACATCTCCTCAAGGGCGTTATTCTCTGGAACAAGTAGTATTAGCACCACCTAGATAAAGTGACGAACATACCCAGAAGGGTGTCGGAGTCGGTAGTGAAAACCGCATCCCTGGAGCGATACGCATACATTGCCATAGCAAACGCGGTGAACATAGCAGTCTGGGAGAAGAATGAGAGCCGAAAAGGACATCAATTCAGAAGCATACCCGTTTGCTTCCATGTGGCTGCGAAAAGCACACAGCGTCATAGCTGCTAATGTTGTATTCGCTCTCCCATCGAGATACGAACCGGATGATCATATCACGAGCATGTTGGTGTGCCATGCGCTCATTGGGTGTGGTGATGTTCTTGAGCCAACGCGAGATACGCGTGAATCTGTTGGGTTTCCTTTCACCTGACTTGGTCAAAAATGCGGTGTATGCCTCTTTGTAGACCGAGGCAAGTAGCACGGGAAGATGAATGACAGCGACATTCTTCCCCTGGAACTCGTCGGCAAAGGCTTGGGCCATTTCTAGGTCTGGGCCTTCATTGCCATCAACGACGGCGATAATAGCCCGAGGTCTAAGGGTTTGATGCTGTAGACTTTTAAGACATTTGCGCCACGCATCGTCATTCTCGCGGTAGCCGACAACAGAAATGCTGACGTCTCCACCGAGCATACCAGCTTCAGCAGTCTTTTTTACCCGGGAGGCGATGCGGTTTACAAGAAAGCGGTTGATGGTGGCACAAGTGAACTGGATAAGAAAGTCTGTTAGCAGAATAAGGCCATACAAACCCAAGGAAAAAGGACCGATTTTTACGATCTTGAACTGAAGGGTATAACCGACGATTAAGCTGCTGACAAGAACGGTAGAGAGGAGGGCCTTGATGATACACGCTAAGACATGTATCTTGGGGGCTGTTCGCCCCAACGGAGGTTCAAAGTCTACGGACTGACCCTTTGTCTTTTCAAGAGGAGTCTGGGGAACGAAACTGTTCCGCAGCAAGGGATACGTGACTTTAGCAGGGGAGTCGAGTGTCTGAGGTGAGGAGGCCCTTGTTGACGACTGGGATCCCTAAGGACTATGAGTTTTGACCAAAGGAGACGTTTGAAGTTTACATCAAGAAGGGGTATGGAATATCGACGTCTGCCTTGGCGCGTGTCATCATCACAGGCAGTGATGTCCTTCTCTTCCATTGGCAGCTGGTAGCTAGCTCTACGTGGGGTTTCAGGACTCAAAGTCGAGCCAGAGGTTGAAGGAGCCCTGGACCAGTAAACAGGAGGCAAAGTAGAAACCTCATCACTGCTCGACCATGGAGAGGAAGGGAAGACCCGACCAACGTTTTCTGAAGGAGGACGCATGCCAAAACACGCTTAGCGAACAGGAGCTGAAGTGCAACGACACAAGGTCGTCGTCAGTGTAGGGACAGAAAAAAACGCCAGGAAAGGAAACAGTTGGATTGCTGTCATCAATGTGGACGCTTTTGACTTTGAACACACGGTGTGTGATGCCCTGAATGTCATGTGCCTGCGGCCGCTTCCGCACTAAGTTCGATATGGACATTCGATGATTTTGCCGAAGCTCGGCCGGCTTATTGAAGCACAATAAATCTGCTGGGGCGTTGTCCTTGGCTTACCTGTAGTCTGGCGCCTCATCCCAAATCAAAAGCCGACCAAAAAAACTCAGGATGACCATGTGGTCTCCGTGCGGAGTGGGCCCAAAAATCGTGTGACTCACGTGACGGTACCTTATGAAGAACTGTCTCATCGGCACTATTATCGGTTCTTGCAACTTTTGCCAGGACTGTAACAAACGTTTCATCACGAGCCTGAGATTTATCCCATTGAAATTCTAGCGACGATTTCGATTTCCGCCACCTGTAGTTGCCGCCGACTTCATTTCATCAGCATCCAATCCAGCTTCAGCCAAGATCTTCTCGACCTCACGAAGGATTGGCTTGTAATCAGCTACACCCTGTAAACGTGCAACCTTTAAGTTTGAAAGGTAAAACGAACCATAATGCTCTTCAGCCAATCCGAAGCCATCTCGCCGTAAGAGCTTCCCGCGGTTTCCACTGTTTTCATGAGCCTTTTGAGCCCAGTATTCTTCTGTCACGAAATGTGGAGCAAGATGTTACTGCGGCTGTCACTTACTGGATCGAAGATAATATGTAGCCAAGGTTTCTCCGGGAAGTGGAGTCCTTAGAATTTCTTCAGCAGACCGAGCGTTGTCCTTGGAAACACCCATAAAAGCCGTGGCTCTGGAACGTAAGGTTTCCTGAGGAATGGAAGCCTTGTAACTGTTTGAAGTAGACAGATTAACTCACCTCCTCTGTCTCTGCTTCCTTACTGTCCTTCATCTTCTGTCCATCAATGAATTCAGCCATCCCCTCGGGAACTGCGGCGTCCTCTCCATCCTCTTCATCCTCGTCCTCTCCATCCTCTCCGTCATCGTCACTTCCCTGGTCATCGTCATCATCGTCATCACTGCTTTCGTCGTCTCCTTCTGTGATGACAATCTCACTCCTTTTTAGGCAAATGTAACGATCCATTTTATCCAACTGTAGGCAGTAGAAGTCATCCAAAGTGTATTCGCGCGAACCACGTTCATAAATTCCACCATAGCTAAAGAATCGCTGATCACGCTGATCATCATTGTGTGAATGAAGTGATACTTACATATAAAGGGTGTTTCGGAGAACAGCAAGCATCGCATTGTAGCGAGGAAGGGGTAAGGAGTCGTTGGGATCGCCTGGATCTGTTTCTGCTCTAACATGGGGAATGGAAACCTCTTCAGCCTCGTCATCGTCATTTCCATACTCAACGTTCAAGCGACCCTGTGCGGAGATAGACTTCTTGCCTTGGCTGTTACTAGACTTCTTCGGACGTCTGAGTGTCATTGAGACCCATTTGCCTTTACCGATCCATTGATAACCATTCCTACAGCGGAGTTGCAGCAGGTCAAGAGTACCGTGTGGTACCGACTCACAAATCATTGTGAAAAACACTCTCAAGGGTTTCCTCCCCCGTATCTTCATCCGTGACGCCTCCGAATAGAATTCCCATGCTCTTTGCGGACCACGCAGCCATGGTGCATCCGGAGCGCAAAGAAGGAGCGTACGCTGTTGATGCACGCTTGCGCTTTTCCCATTTCAGTTTCAACAAATCAGCAGATTTGGAAGTGGCGATGCCATCAGCAGGAGCGTCGAGAGACATTCTGACAATGTTTCAGTGAAGTATTCTGGAACAATAGTGAATAACCTCAACAACCAAGTGTCTTCTAGCATAACTCCGACTGGGCGCTTCAGCTTTGAATACTCTTTGTAGTATCCGCCTGACCGTGTAAGTATGGCATCGATGTGAAAGTCACAACAAACCATGAAGGATGATCCCTTCTGGGGTTGGCAGAAAGGAAAACCCACTGCGAGGGCTCCAAGGGATGAGATGATGACTCGTTGATCGTTAATTGCACTCACGACGGCCGAGATTCAGTATCTTTGAACTCGATTTCTCTCCATTTGGACTCATAAATGCTGAAAATCCAAAGGTCATTGAGGTAACGAGCTGTATGGCATGTCACGGCTTGCTAGTGTAGAGAAGTAACATACTGGTGACCCCAGGATCATAGAAGCCTCCAAAAAGAACAATGTAATGTTTCCAAACGGCCATCCTGGTCGCAGCAGGTCAACTTCCACGCAGAATCGAGATGGCAAGTGCCCTACCTATGGCCTGAGCGCGAACTTGGTCGAATTTTAGTTTCAATACGATCCCAAGAGTGTGTTGTAAGACTCAGACACCAGAAATCGCGATAATGAAGGAAGGTGTTCTGACGGAGAGACGAAAATTCACCACCTATCGTAGAAACAATGGCTTCTGTCATGAAAAAGAGTCAACTCACCAAATAAAAAAATTTTGCCACCGTCTATGGGTGTTGCGACTGCCGCATGAGCTGAACGAGGACCTGGGGAAGTTGGCGAGATGAACTTCCTCCACTCATCTTTATCAGGCGAGTATCTGAACACATCGTTGTACTGTTGAAGATAAGCGGTTGTATAGCCGGCTTTGTGGCAGCATACAAAGTAGGCTTTGCCGTCGTCGCTGAAAAACTCGCCCCCTATGCACCAAAGGTGATTGCCACTTGGACACGCCGTTAAAGTCGCGTTTGCACGTCTGCTGGGAGGCCCTTCGACGAGTTCCTGAGTCATTTTGTGCGCCTCTTCCCACTCTTGCTGCAGCTGATGTATGGGGCCAGCATTGAGCCAGGTAAGTGCTATTGCACAATGGTTACCTTTGCAAGAATAGCTTCCAGATCTTGATCATCGTCATCTTCGGTGTCTCGTTTAGATTTTCCTTTTTTCTGTGTTTTGCGTTGAACTTTTTCTGCCGCCTTCTTTTTCTTGTTCACCGCAGCTGAAGTTGCACCCGAGGATTTCTTCTTTTTGACCATGGCACGACTTGATTGAGGCACGACCACGTGCCACTCCACACTTGGAATCGGCCGATCATATGCCAACCCTCTCCCGCGTCCAGGTCTCAGATGAGAGTATCGCGTCAGTAGTTAACACCTGATAGGGCCAGATGCTGACCCAAGTGGTCAGTTGATCAGTCACTTGCTCTCCTATATATTATGATATAAACGTCTCACAGTCTCACGGCTAGTTGCAAACTCCACCATGGCTACTATGCGTGCTGTTGTCTACGAGCAGCCCTTCACCGTATCAATCCGTGAAGTTCCAAAGCCCCAAATACAACACCCCGATGACGTGGTCATAAGAAGTAGGATTATCAACCGGCCTCTGCTCACTGCTTACCGGGTTGTTCAAGTCACCACAAGTTGTATATGTGGCAGCGATCTGCATATGTACGAAGGCCGAACAGATGCCCAGTCAGGCATCATTTTTGGCCACGAGAAGTACACAGTGACTATCTGAAAGAAAGCGGCACTGACCCATATGTACTACAGCTTGGGAATAGTTGAAGTAACGTCCTTCTCCTGAATCAAGTTGACGCGATATCTCAAATCTCTTCTAGGAACTAGGTTCCGGCGTGACGGCAAGAGACGGTCTCGTTCCAACCGCTAACCAAACATTTGTTTAGTTGCTAAAGAAGGGAGACCGTGTTGTCATACCATTCAACGTTGGATGTGGACGTTGTGTAAATTGCGAAGAAGGCCGTTCAGCATTTTGCACCTTGGTCAATCCAGGATTTGTAAGTATTGGTACTAGTATTATTGTGGCACCTTATCCAACTGAATATCAGGCAGGAGGGTGCGTCTACAATCTCTCCATACGATATTCACGAGCGTCTGGCCATTAGGGCATATGGGTAGGTAACTTGATTAGGTTTCGCAGTTAGTCCACACTCTTGTGCAGCTATGTTGCCATGGGACCCTATCCTGGTGGACAAGCTGTATGTCCTCATTCCTCTACGAGTCTCGGATACTCATATAACCAGGAATATCTTCGCGTACCTTTTGCGGATTTCAATGCTCTCAAGCTTCCAGCTGGGACCGATCACGAAGACGATTTTGCCTTGCTTGCTGACATTTTTCCTACCGTACGTTTCTTCTCACCCATAAACCTTTCCAACATCATGATATTACTGTTCAGGGTTGGCATGGTGTGCAACTTTCCGCAAGTCTGGTACTTCCATTATGATTAAGCACTAATTCAAGAAGGGTTTTCGTCCTGGCGAGTCCATCGCCGTGTTTGGAGCCGGTCCAGTGGGGCTTATGTCTGCGTATTCGGCCATTCTTCGCGGAGCCTCCGAAGTCTATGTTGTTGACCGTGTTCCAGAACGACTGGCTAAGGCGGAGCAGATTGGCTGCATCCCTATTGACTTTAGTCATGGCGACCCCGTCGAACAGATCAAGATGAAGAGAGGAGGGTATGACTCTTATTTCTATACGTCATTTGCTGGTTGAAACTGTTTCTAGCAAAGAAGTGGACAGAGGGGTGGATGGTATGTTTGGCACTTTTGCCTACACATTCGTTATCTGACGATAATTCTTCAGCTGTCGGTTATCAGGCAGTCACTGTTGATGGCAAAACAGAGCAACCCAACGTGGTCATTGAAGCACTAGTACGTGTTGTGCGACCGACTGGGGGTATTGGTGTTTCCGGTCTATATGTCCCAACAGACCCTGGGGCTCCGGATTCGGCTTCTGCTAAGGGCCACATCTCGTTCCCGTTTGGTAAGGAATTTTCCTTTCTGCTTGCGTGTACCGAGTCTTTTTCGCGGAAGGACTTCTCTTCGAGAAAGGCCTTAGCATTGCCACTGGACAATGTAACGTCAAGGTTTGTTTTTAACTATAGAATGTTCCCGATATTGGATTTTGGTTCCAGGCCTATAATCGCTACCTCCGCGATTTAATCATCGCAGGCCGAGCGAAACCCTCCTTCGTAGTTTCTCATAATTTGTCACTTAACGACGCACCTGAAGGGTATAGGAAGTTTGACCAGAAAGTAGAGGGTTATACAAAGGTCCTGCTTCATCCGTGAGGACAATACTTGTAACTTTACTTTGGCGAAATTCCAATACTTAGACCGTGTGAATCCTTCCTAATCGGTAGTCATGACTGTCATGATTTGGCGGAATCTCAGAACCTTTGGACTGCGACAGTTACATGTGCATGGTTTGTTTCATGATTTTTCTCTATACAGTTTACAGTGTCACATCACCAGCATGCAATTTACCGCCTCTTGCGTTTGCCTTCGATATTGTACGTACCAACGCGTCGCGTCTTTCTACGTGATTATTCGTTTCAAAGGATGGAGTTCTTTTGCGTGGATCACAAGCTTTACCTGCAGCAAAACGTGCTATGAGGATTCTCGACGGCAACAATATATTTGGCATGTTCGTTGCTGATCCCAGGTCACTTTTCGAACATCCTTTTACCTTGTCCATAGGAAAATTCCTTTCATAGTGGTGCATTCTTCCTCAAGTCGAGAAAACTTCCAGTTCATTCTGATAGATAACCAATGGAGGCGGCATTGGGGAGGAGCATCGTTGCAAATTGCTGACGTCTCAGTTGGACTACACGGTTAGTCTCGTTACTTAACATGACTGGCCATCAATAGGAAATGCAGATACGCCCACGACAATACATTCAAGCGCACACAATTCTTCGTACTATGGCAAATAAGTATGACGACAGGAATGTTCTTGTGTTAGGCGGAAAACAAGATATCGTACGCCGTGTTGCTGAAAGGTCAAGTTGCAAAGGAAACGTTCTACAAGCTAGCCTTATCTGTTCTCTTAGCTATGGATTTAAGCATGTTTTCACCCCTTTGGACATTCTGGCTTGGAATCCTAGGTAATTGGTATACTATTCTCTGGCTCTCAGACTCAGATGCCATAGAGTTTGGCCTTTTCATTCCCTACTTCCTGCGGAAAAAGAAAGTGCCAAGGTCGCTACACTTTTCGATGATTGTCATCAACCTCATGTATACCAGGGCAGTGTAGACTTCTCGAACTTGCGTATTTCCGCTGTCTTCGTCTTCCATGACCCTAGAAATTGGGCCCTAGACAGTAAGAAGTTTATTCTGAAACACCTCCATCCCCCAGCTTGTATCAAGTACAGATTTTATGTGATATCATACAATCTGGTGGCATTGTCGGACATCCATATGTCAGTCGTGAGCAGCAGTGCTCTAACGCGATTGAACTTGTGTTCTGTAAATTTCGCTTCCCAATTTTTCTTCTACTGAAACTGAAGCAGGCAATCCTGACTTAGAGTGGCGTTCAGACTTCCCAAGACCTCGATTGGGCCAAGGAGCTTTTAAGGAAGCTTTCCAATCGGTTTATAAGGTCAGCTCAAGAATGGATCCAGATATTTCATTGTATCTGGTATAGGCATTGACTGGGCAATACTATCCTTACGTCCAATTGGGTAAACCTACCGCAGCCACGTACAAGTTTGCAGAGACGGTTTTATGTGATCTTATAAGGGACGAGGGCTACGGTGGACCGTTACCTCCAGTGTGAGTTGTTTTTCGATTGCATGTGACAGGTGACCGAGTCTTTCGAGATATATGATTGGCGGTGAGTACCGATTGCTACCTTGGAACTCGAACCTGAAGTTGTGATGATGGTAGATAATCCCGAGTCAGGCAAGTTTCCTCCCCTTTCTAGATGGCATCGAGCTGAGACAAGGTAGATATCGCCGGTGCTTCAAATGCTGGATGGGAGTCTGTTCTGGTAGAAACCGGCGTTTTTGATAAAATGAATGGGCCTCCAAGCCATAAGCCTACTTTCCAAACAGAAGACGTGGAAAAAGCGGTTTGGTGGGCACTGAAGAGGGAGTCGGAACGACGAGGAAATAGCTGATATTTAGTGGCTTTGCAATTTGGATCATCGCTAGTCAACAGCCTTGTAACTTATAATTTTGGTCCAGTTCGGCTTGAAATTTCATTGGCTTACGTGAGTTGAAACCGATATTTATGCACTCATTCAGTCTGCAACTCGATCATGGGTCCGACGAAACCCCTGAGCGGTCAGCTCTTCCTCAGCTAGTTACGAATGTAAGAGATGTATTCGCGTTGAGCTTCTCTGCTGATATTCGGCAGAAACGTCTGGAATTCGGGAGGAAGAA